>JAOBYF010773427.1:0-14463 GCA_025403605.1 Parazoanthus darwini
TCCTGCAAATTCGAGGTCAATTTTTTGTCCGGTGCCGTCAAAAAGATGATCGGTACGGTGTAAATACTTCAACCGGGTAAATTTTTGAACGGTTAGAGGTATTGACGAGGTTACTCGGCTACCTGACTAGTCCTAGCTGCACAGCTCAGTTGCAATCTGTCAGAGAAATTTTGTTTGCGGTAAATTTAAATTTGTCTGTAATTCATTTTCCTAGTATCATGAAAAAACTGTTTGGTTTCTTGCTTGCGGTATTATCAAATGTGACAGCCATTATCGAGAATATTGTGCTACAAATGGCACTAAATTGTGCAGCTTTTCGTAAACGAAGACGGAGTCAACTTCTACACTGCAATACTTTCCCCTGAAACTCCAATGTATTTAAAGGAAGAATTAAAAAAAAAGCAAAGAAAACACTGGGTAAGACCAGGACGACCCTCTCTTTGGTGGGACAACGTGGTAAATGGCTGACAAAAAATCGCGAGCTCCGAGTACGATCATCAAATACCCGGTTCCGTGTAAACGAAAGATATTTTCGTGCAAAAAAAGAGACGGTTCCGTGTAAACAGTATGTACCGTGCAAAATTTTCGACCGGTAAAATTTTTGACCGGCACCGTGTAAACATAGCCTAAGGAGAATTGGTTACCCAATCCACTCCAACCCCCTAAATTAGGCCTTGGCGTGAATTGTTTACAGCTTTAATTCTTACAGTATTATAGACCATGGTAACAAAGAACTGTAACCAAAACTTTGCGTTCGATCTGAACTGGTGATTTTCTTTATCCCTGCGATGTCCAAACTTTTCTCATAAAATATCTGCGTAAATGTTTCTTAACATATTTATCCTTGGGATCGTGTCGGGATCAATAAGAATTAGAAGTTAGAAGCCTGAATTGACTTAAACATCAGTCCTCAAATATATTCAACAAGTACGTTTAGTGGTAGGCATCCGATTACGCAACGTTCCGGAATGCATCCAGTGAAAAACCCCGGATTACATCTCGCATTTTACAGCACACCGTATATACGTACGTGTATATATATTATTATGTAGGTATCGCAGAGTACAACAAATACCAGAAATCTCACATTAAAGCCCTGCTCTTATACCAGTCCGTAAGGGGTTTTGGGTGAACTTATAAACAGGGGGGCTTATATTGAGGGGGTGGGGAAGGGGCTTATAAGGATTCAGCAGATACTATTTAAAATAGATTAGAACCAACGGGCCACGATGTATAACACAATTAAAATTACTGTTCTAAAACTCCACTTGCATTACTAGATGGAGAGGGGGCTTTTATTGTTAGCAGGAAGAAGGGCTTATACATGGGGCTTATAACCGGGGGCGACTTTAATGTGGTTTCAAAATGGAATCCGTGACTCTTATAAAGTCTAGTCTTCATTTACCATAAGAGCAATGCTCACTTGAGTGCCTATGAAGTTTAACAGCTGATGCCGACTTTCCAGGACTCTTTCTCGGTGTAAGCATATCCTTAATAATATATACCTGTATATTCTCCATATACACCATTCCAGGCACTTCGTTAGAGCATCTTTTTCAATTTCTTGAGTCGTTAAAAATGAAACTGAAGCTCGAAAGGGATCCAACAGTAATGACAATGAACTAAGATGCAAACAAGAGAGACTTAACTATGGTGATAGCTTTGTGTACATGTAACCTTGGTGACAAGTAGATGTGAACGAAACAGTATCAAAGTAGCTGTCCAGACTTTAACTTCCGCAAGCAGGATTAATAATTCGTGGATTGATGGGTAAAAGTGACAGCATTTGAAACATGAAGTTATATCTTAGTACCATCTGTTCTTTCTGGATTATTTATCCCTTCAGTTTCAACTGTCACCTCACTGTCCGGATGGTGAAGCGTGTCTGTTGCATCACTCGAGGGCAGGGGTAAGAGAGCTTTCCTGGACAGCTGTAGTTTATTAAATTGAGAATTATATCCAAGGTACTTTACATCCACGTAGTCTCCACATTCGAATCCTAGATCTTCTAGCCTTTCAGTCTAGAGAGAAAACAAATTTCGGTCAGCTTGAATTTGATTACAAAAGTACTTTTTTGTATATACATACAAACAAACGGTATTATCTTCTCCCCATAGGTGCTTTTCATAGACAAGTAAATACAAATTACACTAGTATTCAGATAAAATCTAATCTAATCTAAGCTAATAAAAATATGATAAAAATATAAAAAACGCGTAAAGTGAATTAGGTGGTGTTACATCGGGTTAAAACATCAAGGGAAATATAGACTACTCTACCTAACTGAGAAAGTTTTTTAACGTCAACTCTTAAAATTATGATCAATTTAAAACAAGTGTTTATTGCATTCCACAAGTTAACTGTTCGTTAATTGAAAGAACGCTGTTGGTTCTCAGATTTTCTAGTGGTTCTGTTGCTAACACAACATACAAAATGAATCGGTAATTTGTTAAAAAAAGTCATCGTCTATTTTTGATTATAAGGCGAGGGGCGAAAAAACAAAACTGTGTAAGGCCCGTTTCAGACGCCGTGCTACAGTCGAACCGGATTAATTCAGTCGAATATGATCGAAATCATTAAACTTGACGGCAAATCCAGTTTATTTTGAGAATATGTTAAGTTACAGTATTAAAATATTATTCTTTATAACTTTTAATAAATCTATCGGACTGGTATACTTTTTTAAACGAACTTTTGCTCTCAAGTTTATGCTACTCGACCGTAGCATAAAATCTAAAATAGGCCTATTCCATAACCACGACCTCCATCGCCATTCACAGTCCCCATCATCATCGTCATCATCATCATCATCACCATCGTCGCCATTCACACGCCCCACCACCATTATCATCACCATTATCACTGTCACTTTCCCCACCATCATCACCATTCACACTCCCACCATCATCACCGTTCACACTCCCCACGACCATCACCATCATCACCATTCACACTCCCAACCACCATCACCACCATTCACACTTCCACCACCATCACCATCATCACCATTCATACGCCCCACCACCACCATCATCATCATCATCATCATCATCACCACCATTCACACGCCCCACAACCATCACCATTCACACTCCCAACCACCATCATCACCATTCACACTCCCAACCACCATCATCATCACCATTCACACTCCCAACCACCATCACCATTCACACGCCCCACCACCACCATCATCACCATCATCACCATTCACACTCCCCACTACCACCAACATAATCACCATCACTTTTCACACTCCCCACCACCATCATCACCATTCACACTCCCCACCACCACCATCACAATCACCATCACTTTTCACACTCCCCACTATCACCTTTTTTATCACCATTCACACTACCCACCATCACCAACATTATCACCATCACCACAACCGTCACCATCATTATTTTTGTTTCAATTTTTTTACAAAATAGTGTTCAACATCAGAATGGAACACAAGTAGATATGTAACAAGGCGAGAAAGAAAGCCAACAACTTCGTTTCCAGTACCATCCGCGCGCCTAAGCCCCCAACGAGTTGACCTGGTACGGGATGAACTATCAAACTTTATGACTGGTTCAAAAACTTGAACTATAAAAACGATTGCTATTGTCAATAGAAAGGCAATCAAAACAATAAGCTGACTAAATCAAAGATCAAAAAAGCTTAGTGTCAATGATTTTGTGATTTACAGATACATGACCAAACCAAAAGACAAATGGAACGGCTCCATTAAGACATTTTACACATTCGATGCAGAATGACATCTTTACCGGACTTGGAAAACACAAAACGCCTGAGAAACTGCAGTCCAATACAGTACAAACCCATGAGTCACGACACTTTAGAAAGATCTCTACTTGCAATCGGGGTAAAAGCACTTGCAGGTGCAAAGAGAAATGTTGTCAAATGATAAACTGAACAACAACGCTACAACTGTCTTGCGATACGAACTGAAGTTTCAAACCTTTATTAAAAGCGCAAAGTCTGCATCTCTTTTACCTCGAATACTGATACCGCTAACTTGACCAGACTAATGACCAACATTCGGAGTCATTTCGACGTCACCAGAACAATGCCGTTAGTCGGGGGCTTCGCGCACGAATGGTACAGGGAATGAGGTTGAAAAACCAATTGAACTGAGAAAGAGCATAAGCAGCCTGAAAAAATCTAACTCAGACTGAAAAATGCAACAAAGAACTGTGAGGTTTACAGTCGCAGAAAAAAAAACCCCAACATATTCTAAGAGACATTACCCTTCCATGTTCCATTTCTGAAATGTGTAACAAAAGTACGGGGCGGTTGGGAAGAATCTCCAACATCAGGCCATAATTTCTGTACATTACAAATACAACTGAGTTAGCGTCCTGAAAAATAAATCAATGATTTAATAACACTGGCCCGCAATGAGCCCTTGAAACTTAACTGAACTGCAGCTCTTGTTAGAATCCTTCAAAGAGTTAAAGCTACATGCAACACAAACACTTCGTCATAGGGGCAAAAACATTTCCATAAATGCACCAACAGTTGGCGCCACTACATAATTCATTCTGCACACGTCTCTTTTATTATTCTCTCTTCTAGTATTCGCAGTAAGCAAGATTCCGAAATATTAGTTCCCCCAGTAATACAGTAAATAACATCCAACACGAAATCTTATCTTTAGTTATTTTCAGCAACAAACCTGATCTCTACAATTTTCCCCGAATACGTCGCGCCCTCTTCAAGTTCTTCACTCATTTCTTGCAGTATATTCTGTTGAGACATTGAAATAATAGCGAGAACCGTGCATCAGGCTTTTGAACTTAATAATTTACAAAGTCTCAAGTTTATCAGGCTCAATAAAAACACCTCAAAATATTCAAAACGATTCGTCTACAGCAGTACACCACATTGGAAATGTTACTCTCTTCCTGTTTCTAATCACAACTATGTGTGTTGTGTGACAACGAACAACGACAACCGTCGCTTGTAAAAGAAACAAATAATAATGTTCGCTTAATAAGGTGACTGAACTGAGAGGAGTGCAACTTGTGGGTCTGAAATCATACGCGTGACTTCAAAATCGAACGAGGGCGTTTTGAAATTGCCTTTTCAAAAGCAAAAAATGATGATTTTAGCAACAGCAACAGTGAAAGCAACAGCAACAGCGACAGCAACAGTGACAGTGATAGCAACAGCAACAGTGACAGCAACAGCAACAGTGACAGTGACATCAACCGCGACAGCAACAGTGACAGCAACAACGACAGCAACAGCAACAACAGTGACAGCAACAGCAACAGCGAAAATGACAGCAACAGCGACAACAACAGCGACAGTGACAGCAACAGCAACAACAGTGACAGCGACAGCAACAGAAAAAATGACAGCAACAGCGAAAATGACAGCAACAGCGAAAACAACAGTGACAGCAACAACAGTGACAGCAACAGCGACAGCAACAGCAACAGTGACAGCAACAGCAACAAAAACAACAAAAAACAGCAGCAACAGCAATATGATACTATAGATACAAATGCGCGGTTTCACCAACTAAGGTTAATATGGTATGTTTTTTTGCTTCGTTCAGACGAAGGGCCAACGCTCAAAATGCCAACTTCTGCAAACCTGATGGCGAGAAACTCACCATATCAACCTTTGATAAACCAAACACGCATTTGGCTTACTCGGAGCCACGGAAAACTCAGTTTTCGACAAATTGGTCTTCTAGTATTTACCATTGATTTCTTAGGGCAATCACTAAATCCTATCTTTTGCTCTTCTTTCTTTGTACTATAGCTCTCAATAAATTCTAAATGAGTAAATTCTCGTGGATATCTAGTTAACAAAAAAAATACCACAGCCCTGTACTAACCCTGCCTTCCCTCGGTTCTTCATAACCACCTCTACCGATTGCACCGTCTGCGACACACAAAAGAGTATGAAAAGTTGAATAATCAACATATTATATCATATCATCTTTTCATTTATCTTGAATCCAGTTGTAGCTTTGTAAATGCATGAACAAATCCAGTAACAGGCGAATTATAAACTTGTCATTACATATAATTTGGTATGAGGCAAAACGTAGACCTCCTCCAAATGCCCAATGGCCTAAATAACGTATGTCAACGGCAAAAGCATTTTTTGCAATATTTCTAATACACATCACTACATTTTAATTTCAAATCGAAATTTAATATGTACGAAAACTAGATCTCGCAAAAATAAATCTTACTTCAATCTACTAGCATAGATTTGAGAGGCCGTACCTTGTGAAGACAGCGGAAGGGTGGCCTTTCTTGAAAAGGTTATCTTATTTCTTCGGGGATTAAATCCCATGTATCTAACATCAATTTTGTCTCCAACTTTGAACCCGAGTGCTTCTGGACTTGAAATCTATATAACAATCCAAAAATTAATCCTTTAGAAGTTTAACTTGTAAGACTGAATCACACAGGAAATCATTCTACTAGTGGAAACGCTTTATATAATGATAACAACAAAAACAACAATAATAAATAAGATATTTGATGAAGGATGATTTTTCATGGGGGTCCTCAAAAACTATATACATATATATTGATATTTTAAAAAGAAAAGAAAATAGACAGAGAGCTAGTTGCAAATTAAAGTGGAATACAAGCATCTAAGCACTAAGAGTAATAAAGTTCTCGAAGTTGGTTCTTAACTGAAGAGGATAAATTGACTGTGACAGTGGACATGTAAAGAGATGCGAAGAACGTTGTTGGTCCTAAATAGATTTGCATGGAGAAAATTTAAGGTCGGACTTATTTGTTGCATCATGTTGGTTGGAGCAACAGAAACTATGGACGGTAAGATTGTTCATTGACTCTTTTTCCACACGCTATAGATACAGTAAAATCCCGCAAGTAAGAACCCGTTAGGGTAAAATTTCCCATTTAGATCCCCTCTATATAAGAGCCCCCTTAACCTAAAATTTGGAGGTTCTTATTTTCAATTTTTTTAAAATGTTTACTTTAAGAGAAATGATATATATACTGACTCACTCTAGTTGCAAGTATACGTGAGTATAGCTCTCTGTTGTAGTCATATTCACATAAACATTCATTAGGTATGCAAATTTAAGGCTGATGATCACTAAAATTCTCTTAGCAACCACGTAAGTTTTTCGCCAAAAAATAAGAACCTGTTAAGAACCTAGATAGCCTAAATTTGTGTTCACCACCATTTATGTAAGAACCTGTTTAGGCTATTCCTGGAAAATGCAGGTTCTTACTCGCGGGTTTTTCACTGTACTGCAATAACAGATTTAAAGGCCTCATTTCGCGTCCATTACGGCGGACCCACTGCCAGTAACTCATACAACAAGGGGTGCTGCACAAGGAAAAAACAAACAAACAAACAAACAAACAAAACAAACATAGGATCGTTTACCAACAAGTGTTGTTCTGCAAATGGGGATTCGGCAAAAACCAAGAAAGCTCTTCTGAAGCAGTGCCGAAAATACTAGGTTTCTATTTTCCTTTTCTACCATCCAATTCTCTTTAACTACAGTGTCTGGTTCCTACCCATCTGTGATCCATCTCCGATATATGCAAAAGGACTGGGGGAAAGTCTGGAAGGATTTCCAGCATTACACCATTGTCCCTGGAAAACACAACCACATGTCCAACATCAAAAACACGATTATTAAATTCTTGTTACGTTTTAGCTGACAAGATGACAAGTCACTGCAAGTCGTCGCAACATGTGCTAGCTTTCCGGTCAAAACAACAATTCCAGAGTATGTGTGTTTTCCTGAGACCAACAAAATATTGAAAACAATAATGGGGGAACACATCATTTTTGAGCAGGAATGTTTCGCTGGTGTGAGTGGCTGTGCCAAAATTCTGGTGTTGCGCCAAGGTTTCAAATGATAGCGCCACCAAACAAATTTCTATCGCGGCTGGGTGTAAACCATTGGAATATCAAGATATAACTACATAGCACAGAACAAACCTAATCTCCAGGATCTCTCCTGCGTAAATCGTGCCCACTTCAAGTTCATCTCCAAGATCTCTATAATCATCCTGAAGGAATGACAGAGCAACTTGTTACCTTGATGAAGGTTTTCAAATTTGTCAACCGCATATTTAAAGTTGGTTGCAAAAACTATTTGGCAAACACATTTCTACTTGAGACATTTAAGCCAAACTGATTCACGAAGACAATAATTTTAATAGAAAATCAAGGTAAAATCTGAATGTTGTTAGTGAGCAATGACAAAGTGAAAGTTTTCGAGCCCCAAAATATTACTCGTGTGATTGTAAACTGTTTGTAATTTTTCATTTATTTCTAAAAAATACTAATTTTTCACACATTAGTGATCCAAGGATCCTTGAGCCAAGGATACAGGCGTGAATGTAAGAGGAGCAGGCACAAAAAAGGGAATTTTCCTATTCCGTTATCTCTTGCTTCACGAATGTTCTAGTGTGATGTGCGGTGAAGCAAGCGCAGACGAACTGAAACTGCACAGACAACTATGATGTCGCTGAAATAAAAGGAAAATCAGTAACTGATCATCAGTGGGATACCTAAAATGTGTGCAGGTGGAAATTTGCGTCTCACGCCAGAATGCCATACAGTGATTTATGCACGCGCGAAAGAGTTAAAAAACAAAATTCAACAATTCACAGACGCAAGACGCAAACTAAAGACAGAGACAACCACACGTGAAGCTCGCATTCTGTATATTCTGTACTGTAACCTTATTATCATTGCAGGGCTCGAAATAATCGCAAGCTGCTGGCAAAACTGTCAGCAGTTTTCGATAAAACGTGCTCTTTTGCTAGCAGAAGATTTCGTACTAATGGTTCTGATAACGTTCCAAGGCTATATTTTTTGCACATTTGGGTTTAGGGATACCAACACGTATAGGATTAGCGGAAGTCCCTTGCAACCGGAGAAAATGGAAAATATAGCTCGAGCAAAATATTAACCGTAACAGAAATATAAGCGAAATAATAAAACTACGTTTCGGCATTCTTCTGACGCCATTGTCAAGTTGAGTAAATTAAGTTGAAGGAATTGAGGTTACATATGCAAGTAGTTCTAATGAGTCAATATTAATGCAAGTGCAGAATGATGTGCTATTGTCCCGAAAAAAGAAAAGGATATTGTTAGGTGAATAACTTTGCACGGAGTCAGATTGAGAGTTGAGGCTAGGTTTGAGTTTCTTGATAAAGAACATTTCGTAGATAAGGCAGTCAAATTTATTCTTGCATTTCCGTAGGGCTGAGAATGAGTTGTCAAAGTTATCCGTGTTAGTGTCGTGTGTTTCAGCGACTTGATTGCCTACTACGGTTCTAGTCTTGTGTTCGGCAAGGCGTTGATGTAACAATTTAATTTTTTAACAAGTGGTTTAACTCTTGAGAAAATACTTCCTTTCGAAACGCAATTAAACACACTTACTAACAATAAATTTTGTGAACAACTACTAATACATACAAAACGAATCGTAAAAAGCCGTTCTGAAACAAAACCTCAAAACAGAGATACAAACTTAAGGCATATAGAACTGTTGAGAAATGGAGAAAAAGAAATGGAGGCAATTAAACTGAGCATTTGAATAAGCATATCGGGTTCTGCTCTTCCTTCTGGGAAATTTTGCTTCTGAAGTTTTTTCTCTAGCAAAATATTACTCTAGCGACTTAGAACTTGAATTTTTAGGCCTGTACTACTTTCAGTAATACCTGCTATAATCATAATTTTTTGTAAAATGTTGTTTAAACTGTAACTTCAACCTATATGCTTCCCCATGCAATTTCATTATCATTTTATCCTGTATATCGCCTCTCTGAGGACAAAAAATCCACCGCACAGTTCAGAATATTTAGCCTGCGATCAGCAATTCTCAACGGATATTGGCTTCACAGACTATGAATATTATGAACTTAATACAACGAGGCTAGCTGCCTAGTAAAGGAGACACAAGTGTTCAAATAACAATAAAATATCTCTTTTTCAATTCTTTTTTAAGTTCAACAGTATTACCTTAATTGATGAACTGCGGTCTGACAAAAAGCCTTCCTTTTCAAATTCACTACCTCTCATGCCTGTAAAACAGATGGGCACAAGGTCTTAGAAAATCTTTCTGAAAGGTCGAAAATAGAACATGCGATCTCCGATAAGCCACAACAAAACAACCACCAAAAATTCAATAATTAGTATTAACATGTATAGGGTTCGTTTTGACCTATTATGGAATAGGAATACTGAGGAATAGACAACTTATTCTAACCTATTCTATTCCTAATGTGAAATGTTTGGAATACATCCTGTATGTTCGGCTCCATGTCATCGAATAGTCAGAACATAATTGCTCTTTTATTGGATATATCCCAATAAACACACACACAATGAACATAAAATATTTGGATCAGTGAAGCTTTCTTTCTTTCTAAACCCAAGTTTATCTCGACCTCCTTATCAATGAAGCTGACAGTTAACAATACCTTATCTTACCTGTACCTCGTGGATATGCACTACTATCAGCCCCGGATGGTATTGGCAGAGCGGCTTTTCTTGAAAACTTGAGTCGATTGATTCGACGATCGAATCCCATGTATTTGACATCAACGGTTTCTCCAACTCTAAACTCCATTTCTGGTCTTGAAATCTTTATCAAGGTTTAGGAGAAATATGTCAAGAATGCATGGGATTTCTGGTAAATTAATACATGTTTTTTGTTGGCATATCTAGCATACCATAAAATCTCGCTTAAGCCCTGGTTTTGTTTATTCTTGTAGGAGGGTTTTCTAATTTTTATTTTTATTTTTATTTTTTTGGAGGGGTGTTATAATTGCTTGTGTTGATTGATGTGGGAGGGAGGAAATATCGATATTTATCAACTTTAATTACAGCTACTCCATTTTACTTACCAGCTAACTACTATTACATGTAACTATATAATGTTATAATACCAGATGTACGTTTAGTAAGAGAATTCCAGGCGATCCGGCGGACGCTTACCTTGCATGTACTACAACTTAGCCAATCAATGTATTCTGTTTTGTCTATTCAAACGACACCATCCCAGAAGGCATTGCGACATTAGTAACAGATTACTGAACTACTTACCCTTCTAAAGTCCAGTTCACTCACGTGTACGAGAACAGTAGGTGAGTCAGGTAACATTTCCAACATCAACCCGTAATCCCTGCAGAGTTGGTGAGTTGTTAACTTAAAATCTGCATTGTATAACCACTAACTACACATAACAATGCTACTATAATGGAAGTGTTTACATAATATTCCATCACTAGGGTTTGAAAATTGGATTCCTATGAGCAGGTTGTGTCACATACTCACTGCTCATCAAAATGTTACTCTGCTCGTGTCTTAAAATAAAATTTATACTTTATAAACAAACATCGCAAATAGTCTTTAAAATCATCCTGGAATTTCGGTTTAATAAAAAAAAAGTTTGACAGGGTGAATGGTAACATGACAGGCAAACGAGAGAATATACAAAACGAAATGTGTAAGTTGGTGATAAAAATACCGGGTTTTTTTGTTTTTAAAGAAGATAAAGATTATATTTAATGGGGAATAGGGCTCCATCGTATGTAATTTTGGTGGATTCCTACTGGTATTAAAGTCCCTTTCCTCAGGTACACGGCATTGATACTAGTACAGGATCCTAATACCGTCTCAACTAAAGCAAATGGTCTTCTGAGGTAGCGTGCTCCGCCAGCGAAGATTCGTGTTCATCAACGATGTTCTTGAGTTCCTTGACCCGTGTAACGAAATTTTCACTTCATTTCTTCCGCATGTCTTGTGTCACAGTCTGGACATGAAATGATGTACAGAACCCGGACGTTTTGTTTTCAACTGGGGGACCTTGGGCTCAAGAAACAGTTTGTTTCAATTTGTTATATCACAAGTGGTTGTCAAGCACTACAACATGCAATGAAGTTTTACATTTTAGGATGTATGCAGTTCTCAAGCAAACAGTGACAGCTGTACTGGTATGATGCGAAGAGTTATGACTTATAGAAGAAAAGGTACTTTGTTTAAAACTTTTCTTTCCAATTTAGCATCATTATTATTGTTGTTATTATGACCATTATTATTACTACTATTATTGTATAGTATAACCTTTACTATTGTTATGTTTATTGCTTCTATCATTCGTTATCATACAATATACCTGATTTCTACAATCTTTCCAGTGTAAATCGAGCCCACTTCAAGTTTATTGCCGAGTTCTTGGAATTCGTCCTCCTGTTTAAGAGGAAGACAGGAACATTAATGTAACACGCGATACCTAAATTACCAGAGTGCAACACAAAAACATACGTCATGTTCTGGAATGGACTCAACCAAGAACCAACCTGATCAGAAATGATTTCACGAATTCTCTTCATTGCTTCCTCCAATGCACCAGAGTTTGGTGCAAAAACTTGAAAGTCATCTTCGTTAACCTGACTAATTTTACAACCTGACATGAAAAGGAGAACATAATAGTAAAATGATTTTGTTGTTAACCCTTTCATTTTCAGTAGTGCCAAAGGATGTGTTTCTAAATTCTCACTACCAATCTCAATACATTTCCTATAGAAGTTACCGTTAGGTGAATTTTGCACTTCATCTAAAAGTACTTAGAGTGGATGATCAGTAGTCAGCTCCTACATTCTCACAACCAATCAACTGAATATAGAAACATGGCGGGAGAAAGGGGCATGGAAGCCCAAGAAAATATCCGTTGCTACGGGTCTAAAGAATAGAAAGGAAGGTCGTGGGTGCAAGAAACTTTCTAGAGGTACGGTGCACTTATGTCCCATGATATGGGATAGTCGAGAATTATAACATTAAACAGCGATTGTGACAAACAGTGATTGCGACAATAATTAGGACAACACTGTGCATGTGACATCTGGACAGTGATTGTAACTACACTGTGCATGTGACAGACTGATTGTATTGAGACAACACTGATCATGTGACAGACAGTGATTGTGATAACACTGTGCATGTGACAGCCAGTGATTGTGACAACACTGATCATGTGACAGACAGTGATTGCGACAACACTGTGCACGTGACAGACAGTGATTATGACAGCACTGTACATGTGACAGACAGTGATTGTGACAACACTGTGCATGTGGCAGTGATTGTGACAACACTGTGCATGTGACAGACAATGATTATGACAGCACTGTGTATGTGACAGACAGTTATTGTGACAGCACTGTGCATCTGCCCGAAAAAAATAACAACAGCGAACAGGATGTCAAATCTTATGCTAGGCGCAGCACTGCAAGGAAGGAATTGGTAGGACTCACATGGAAGATGGAGATAAGTAAATTGTTACATTTTGAAGAAGAGAAACTGTTAGGAGGATGAAAAACTGATGAAGTTATGAGGAGTACTTTTTAACAATAGCGTTAGAGAGTTTGTCACAATTTCACAGAGGTGAGAATGGATAAGTTAACAACAGATATAATTGTCTGAAATGTAACAGGCAAGACTAATCTCACATTTCACAAACCTGTTTCATCCTGCAGTCCTTTTACGACATAACCCCCAGCACCAATCAGCTTGCCTCGTTTCATAGCAGGAACATGCACTGTGTCTGGCACATTCAGAGGAAATGGGAAATATAATAAACTTTTAGACTTTACCATTCTTTTTACTTATACCCCAGAATACACGTCTCGGCCAGGACAAAGTCCGTTGTCAAAAAGCAGCGTTGGGTACCCTACGATTTTTGCCAAGTCTTTCAAAGCAAATGCGTCCCCATTGAGGGTGTTTGGTTTGATCTCTTCCCTTAAATGTAGCTGCTACATTTAGGTAAAATTATTTTACAAAAGTATCTATCTATCTAGCTGGCATTAATTAGTTAAGTCCTCAGTAAATTAACTTTGTTACACTAATATCCAGTTATATTTTGGGGGAACAAGTGGCATATTTTTAGTTCTGCGGAACAAATACGGAAAAATCCTAACACTACTACATCTATGTGTTCTACTTTAAGTTACTGTAAGCTGGTCAGTTCCTTTGAATAAGCCACCACACTACATCATACGACACCACACTGCACACCACACCTTAAAGCATACCGCACCACACCACATCACAACACACCACATCGCACTACACCCCACTACACCCATACCACACCACACCATACCACATCACAACACAACACAACACAACACATCATACCACACCCCACTACAACGCAAAGCCACCTACCTACAACTGGCATGTTATCCCGCACATGTTTCCTGGGCTCCTGAACAGCTGAATCCATTATATCTAAAACTTTCATCCTGTCCCCTGCATCAAAACATAAATCAAAACATGTTATTTCATAGACTGTGTATCACATCGAATCACATCATATCACATCGCATCACATCACATCGTATCACAACACAACACACCACACCATGTTACTATTTCATGTCTTGTCAGGTCATATAGCACACAAGCCGAACGTGAGAT
>JAOBYF010773538.1:0-14457 GCA_025403605.1 Parazoanthus darwini
AAACTTTGGATTTTGGCTAATCGATTTCCTTGACTCGTGAAGGAACGACTTCGATAAACCCTACACAAAGAAAAACTCATTTTGAAAAACTTTTTTCTCACCTCCCACAGATATGCGTTGTCCTCGTATGCTTCCACTTCCGAGGGTTGGACAATTTTGCCACAGTAAGGACCCAGTCGTGTTCCCTTGGGAACCACTGATTGACAGCAGAAAGCACTGTAGTGGGTTGTGCCGTTGTCATAGATACCTTTGACAATACGAATTCCTTCAGGGAGGTGGGACGGAAGTTCCAATTTGTTTCCTATCGGGGAAAAGTTGTAGCCTGTTTGAACTGCAACAGAAAGCAAACAATTTCTACGATAAGACTTCAATTTTATTAAATAGGGGACTTTAGGCTGACCGATAGTCTGAGTTTTAGACCCTTTCTGTGTTCGCCTTTGGAAGTAAACAACTAAAGAAAGATGCTGAAACTGGGGCTGGCTGAATCACGGCCAGATCCAAAGCAAACCCACATCATAAGTAAGTCAAAATAGACAGATCCAGTAGGTTTCGAACTCAGCCAGAAATCCCGAACTATCTTTTTGGTCTGAAATTTTGTCTGCGAGAAAATGAATGAACATCCATATCCACGAAAGGTGTTCGAGCCGCGAAAAATGAAAGAGTTTTGGCGGCTCAAACTGATAAGGCTGCGCAGCCGCACAAGTGCTGGAATGTCACTGTCGTTCGCACGTTCAATATCAAAAAACCCCGCAGAACTCGAACCCGAACAACCAAGTAAATAATCTATTTAATGCCTTGGGCGTGGGCGTTAAACAGATCATTTACGGTACGTAAAACCATAGCGACCTCTCTGACGTCACAAATTAGTTCCCATTCTCCACTCGAAAGTTTCAAGATGATTCGGAAACACTTCGGTTTCTTGATTTCGAGCGAAATTTTCGACGGGAAAATCAACTTTTAGCAAAATTCTGAGTGCACATATGCATTAGAAACTGAAAGCCATTTAAAGTACTAGAAATAAGACAAACTAAATTTTTTAAGTTTATGTGTAACTTTAAAACATGAACTTGCTGCCGTATGCCAGAAATTGAAAAAATATTAGTTGTCCTCATTAAATATTTTCCGTCTAAAGCACTAATCTTCAAACGTTCTCTCATTATTATTCTTGAAAGATCGATTGACAAGGGCGTAGCTGCAATGTGCTGTCTCGTCTATATTAACTTTCAGTCATGCTTTGGGATTTTAAACTACCTCCGATAAAGGTCAAATGTCGTCTTGAAAAATAAAAAGTACCTAAAATCCAAAAGTATATCTAGGTGATTCGAGCTCAATATTTTATCTAAACAAAAGCGATTCATAGAAATCTGCAATTATAAAAGTGAGCGATGAATGTTGGTTAGATTTCCTAACTGCTGAATCTTAAGTTATTATATTTAGACTTCTCAACTTCTCGTTAACAACAACCCAGTAGCAACGATTGGACGGGTTCGATTGGCAATTCTTTGTATTTTCACTAACGGTTCTATATAGATCGGCTAAATACTTCAGATCTGATGTACTATATAGCAAGCTTTAGCTAGAATTATCTTTATAAGGATAAGCTTACAGCCGAGAATAAAATAAGCGACAATAACATAGATCGGCCTATATCAGTTTTTAAAAAAATACGCAATCTTACCGTTCCTCATCATTCCCAAGAGCTTCTCTTGTATGTTAAACGTCTTACGTTGTGTAATATTTATACTGGAGAGCCTTTAGAAAAGATCTTTAACCAACAAAGTCTTTATGATTAAATTAGAACGTAAGCTTAGGATTAATTGATGAACACCACGGCAGATTAAAATACTTAAGCCTAAATTGCGAGTAATGATCAGGCACTTGAGGAGGCACCCGAGAATGCGACTTTTCAATCATTTAGACAGGCGAAATTAACAGCACGCTGATCCATTAATTACTTAAAGCATACCAGTGATACAAACGCTAGTTACTACTTAGTGTTTTTCGAGGCTAAATGAATAAGGTTTCATAACAAACCTTTCACAGTCTTATGTGTTTGTAATTCGGGTCCTGGGTGCAATTAGAACCTCGTTTTAAGCGAAATCATGACCCATTGAGGACACTGTTAATTTTCTGACCCGTTTTGCACCTGTAATCGACAGCATGTGTATGCGACAGGTCAGTGCTTCACTTCCTTAAGAAAAATTCAGTTTCGAGGGTCGGATCTTTAATTCCCATTAATTTGCTTCTTGAGTTTAAATTACAAAACAATGTATCTTTGACTAAAGATTAAAATAGTGTTTAAAGTGTTTAAAAGCTCTTATTTATGGCTTTTAATTGGTCAACTTCTAAACTCACAGTAAAAGCTCTAATTAACAACTCGTTTCCACTTAATAATGTAGAATAATTTTGAATTGAGTCTAAGTAAAATCAGAGCCAGAATCTGAGATAGCCCGAAGTCAAAACGTCATACTCAAAATTTCTAAACAATGGAGACTTTTAAAAAATTATTTGCACTAGTTGTCTTTCACTAGGAGTTGCTGCCGGCAAAACAGCACGTGCGCAATCATTTGTCATTTCGTGTTATGTTTTTAATCGAACGTTTTAAGTAACTTTAAGCCCTTCTCTTTATCTCGGATTTGTTCAGGAAATGAACGTCTGAGTTTTATCTCAGAAAAGAAAATATAGTTGAAATAACTGAATATAAATTTCTTTTAACTTCATACTAGTTCTTTTCGTGCATGTGGTCTTTGAAACAAGATAAAAATAAATAAAATGTAAGTTTTTTATCGAAAGCTTTTGGAAGAAAAGTTTACTTCAATCAATTGATCCTGTTCCAACGTGAATAGTATCCATGGCTGAACTATTTGACAATGGCAAAGTCTCCTTATGGTCGGATCTTTTGATCTGTAATCCCCAAACAAAGAGTATATTAATATAAATTTGCCGATTTGAGGAAGTATCGAATTTTTCAAGTTCATTCGTGCTATGTCAAGTTACGGTCGGTTGTAAGCTCTACCGCATAAACGCAGACTGCCGAAAATTCAGTGAATCAGGTGAATGTTTAATTTTTGGGAAGATATAAATATGTCTTGGTTTGTATTATGAAAAGGCGTGATCTTACAAAACGTTTGAAACGAAACGTTTTGTTTAAATTGTATGTATGCTTTTTCTGTAACCATCAATACCTGCGCTATGGTTTTAAATTCTTAGTTGAAATCTCGTAGAAATAGTTCATAGATTTCTTCCGATATCATTCAGTAATCCATGGACAATCGACAACTGAAAGCAGCGTTTTATGCATTTCATTTTAAGCGAAATCTACAATGAAATGCACCTTACTAATTCATTTGAAAAACCAAATCTAACTTGTTCTGGGATTTCGTCATAAATTGCTTTTGAAAAATAATGAACTCTTTAATTCAAACTACTTGTGAAAATATAACCATTTTTTTCACATGTTTTAGGAAACATTATATTTTAGAATCAAATCTAAACTTTAACTACTTTTGTTGTTTCTAAGAAAATAATATGTTCAGATGGTTTTCAGATGGAATGCAGGCATTGTTGTAAATAATAGTGCTGTGACAGCTCATCAATCGTCTTAATAGAGCTTGTTAAATTCACAGCGTGGTCTCCATTAAAAGAAACTGCGAACTACATCGAAATTAACAACTATTAAAAACTCCAAACCACACCGAACCCTTTTATTTATTTTCTCGGTTGCGAACATTCTCTGAGCACGAGTTTTCCTTTACGAATATTAAGAGTAAATTCATTTGGTAATGAATGTACTGCGCACAGCTGCCCGACTTTTTTCGAACCAGGGATATCTTGGAAGTTATTTGAAATCACCGAGTCATTTTCCATGATATGCATTTTTTTTTCAACAAAACGAATAAAAAGCACAAACAAAAAGAGACATGTTTTCAACAATCAGTTTTAAAAGCAAAACCGACTGACTCGTAACAGTTGCCAACTTGAAACGACAAGAGAATAGTTGAATAATTGCATCGTGCCAGATAAATATAACATGTAATATTCGATCTAAAGGTTGCGACGTAGTTCCAAATAAAATACTGTACAAGACCTGACAAGTTTTGACTCCGACAAAACAAAAACTGGCCAACTCCCCAAAAAAATTGGCTAGTACGTGCCGACAAAAGGGGGATTGTAAGATATGAAAAACCAGTTGGACTACTGCAAAAACAGCAGATCCTCAAGGCGTGTATGCCTCTGTGCACGTATTCGATGAACAGGTCACTTTCTCTTAGGAGGTCAAAAATTTTTTTGAGAATCTCTTTGTTCTGTGCAGCTCAGTCCGAGCCGATTATCGACTTTGGTAAAAGTAAACACTTGACTAAATCCCACTTAGCTCTGAATACAAGCTACTCGAGTTCAATGCTTTCCTGGCAAAAAAACGCGCACACGTGCTTGTTTTATTAAAGATATCGTACGAAATGGACCGAGGACATTTTTAAGTCGTAGAACAAAAACAAAAAAATAAAACAGCGAAGCAGTTTGAACTTTGTATTAGTACAATCGTGTTTAGTTCGTGCTAAATTGATAGCTTTAAGTTATCAACAGCTGCACCTTAAAATTGCCGATTCTTGCTTCGTCAAAGCCTCACTTCTTTCCGTCAAATACAACAAACTTCCCAACATAGAACGAGTTTCGTTTCCTTCAGGAAAACGTTTAGAGCTTATATGGGGTTTATTTAAGGATTACTGTAGGGTTAGAATAGTTCTTTTAGGATTGGAGATTATACATTTGTTAAACCCAAACTTTAGAAAATCAAAATCCAATGGTAACGCTAAATTTCCAAAAGAAGCTGAAACTATCACAAGCGCACTTAAACGCTTAAATCTCCGAGCTCCCGCAAGATTTTAAAATGGCAATGTTAATTAGAGGTGGTTCAACACAATTTGTGGTATCGTTTTTAAGCAAAACGACTGATGCGGTTCTTTGATTTTAGAGACCTGCTAGTTTCATAACATCTCCAAATATGTGATAGCACATTTTCAAATTTTCTTTGATACCTGTTGAACAACAAAGTAGATCAGTCGTGAAGTCTTTGCAGCTTTAAAACGCTGTCACTGCCTAAGTCATTGAGAAAAAAAATTAGACACAAGAGCGAATTGAGGCAACCAGATAGTAGTGGTTGTAACTGCTGATTTTAATGTTTTTTTTAAAGAAGTGACGAAAAATTCCGATTTTGTACCCCCTTATAAGAAAATGCGGTCAGGTGTGCGAGTGAACGGTCCGGAAAAGATATCCTACTAGATTTCAAACGGCACTCAAGTTTGATGAATCGTAATCCATTTCCATCCATGCTTTCAGTTGTATTATTTAAGTGCAAGATCATCTGTTCTGTATTGTTTGTTGGAGCATTTTAGCTAAATACAGTTATTTTTTATGCAATTAAACATTAATTTTAATACTGAAATGGCAGTGGAAGAAAACAGAGTTTTGCATTTCGAAATCCGATTTGGTCATCTTGTATCAAAGTTCAAAGTATTTTTGTTTGGTTTTGTTTGTTGGAGCATTTAATTTAAATTGAGTTCCTTACTGATTCGATAAACTGATTACACTCTCTTGTTTGTAAGAACCTTTCATAAAAACGTTTAGATTTAGGCTCTAAAATGACAACATTTGAGAACATGTTTAAGAACTCACGTCAAACTGAGTCTAAGGGAGGAACGTTTGTTCCTATAAAAGTTTTTGAAAATAATAATAACAATAATATAAAAGTTTTTTTAGTGCGCATAATTCATAAAATGTTCTAAGCGCGTTACAACAAAGTTCTAACCACCCCACCCCCCTGACCTCCTAGATGTAAGACTAAAAACATCATAAAATAACGTTACTAACTGAATTCAATATTGAAAAGATAGGTCTTAAGTTTCGATTTAAATATATGGACTGTAGAACTGGAGCGGGTGTCAACAGGCAGATTATTCCAGAGCGTTGGCGCAGCGAGCATAAATTAGCGATCAGCAAGCGTTTTCTTTGATTTGAAGCGAGCCAACAGGTCAGGCCAGTGTTTGTGCTGCCGAGATTATAACGACCAGGTTGTGCGACTGTGATGAGGTTTGAGAAATAGGAGGGAGCCATTTGATGAAGAGCTTTGAACGTGATCAATAACAGCTTAAAGGTAATGGAACGAAGAACTGCTAATAATAGCGTAATTTTACAATTTGCTATCACGGTAAAAAGGCCGCGGCATCAGATAGCAGTGCATTTGAGCACATATATGAACAGAGTTAAATACTGGGAGCAGCCTTTGAATATATTTATACGTACACAAAATCACAAAATTTCAAGAAACTTTCAAGAACAATTGAGGCTTTACACGCTTTTTTTATACATAAGAACAACTTTAAAAGAACAACGAGGCTCAGATTTGCTAAAAATTTTAAGCAAATGTATGGGCAGAATTAAAAACAACCCGAGGCTCGGTCATACAAATTTACCGGTTCTTGCAAAAAAGCGTGCACTTTAAAACCTGTCAAGAACGTTCAGTCTCTGCCCAAAAATATAAAAGAAAATGTGTACCGAGTCTTTAGTTTACACGGAAATAATATAACTCGAGATTTCATTATTTTCTCCTAACAAACTCCCTCTTCAAGTCTTGGTTTTGCGAAACAACGGTGTCCAGCCGGGACCCTAAAGATATAAGATTTGCACATGATGTAAGCCGAAACTTGATATCTTTGAATGGCTTTAGTTAGAAGTTCATGCAATCGACGGGACGGTATTTAAAGAAAAAATATTCATTCGCTTTGTTCTGGTCATTAAAAGTTTTACTGAAATAAAAGCCAATTATATATTTCATAAAGTATTTTTGAACACACTCCACTCTTAGAATTTATCAAGTTCTTTGATTTTTTGTTGGAATTTTAACGGACATAACTGACAAAAAAAGCTGTGAGGACCTATCAAGACTCAATGTCAATAGCGGAAAGAGTTGAATGAAAAACAGCGAGCCGACGAAGATGACAATTAACAAAACGCAATTAAAGTTCGCTTATCCATTGGCACGGTCGAAACTGAGAAATTACCCTGAGAATAGAAAGCTTTTACGATTCAGCAGACAATTTAGTTAAGAAAATAGGCGGTTCTTTGGCTAGTGACAACTGTCAATCAATCTGACCATTACTTCAGTTACAGAAGAATTTTACCAACCTCAAAATATCTCTTTCACCGAAACTTGCTCCAAAACTGTTAAGCTTAGCGCTAAAACACTACTTAGTTGAAGCTACCCAAACGAACTTGTAACCAGATATTAAAATCTATGTTGCGGTGCACAATTTTTGGGTCAGTTTGTAACATACGATGGTTTCCGAGTTAACTCAAAATTAGGCAGTTTAGTAAACCAAACTTACATTGTACTGTTTTGTTTTATCCTTTAGCGGTGTTTAAAAAAACAATTTCAGGACGATGATGTAAGTTTTCGGTTATGGATACTGAATATGGTAAGAATTTTTTTCTGTGCCAAGAACAAAGGGTCCGTTCAGCCATATCCTCAACAGCAACATAGATCAACCACCTTCGTATCAATAGACTTGGTTTCTAAATTTTAAAATTGCAAACGTTGTCTTTGTATTGTTTAGTAGCTGTAAGGCTTCAAACTTGAATACTAAAAAGGTCGGAAATTACAGAACGAACAATGGTTTACAAATGTGCCGAATTTTTTAAGTGCGAGTGCATTGTCCTGCGTGTCTCTGAAGATTTTTTTCGCGTGAAAAATTTTACAAAGAAGACAAAGCCTAGTTAAGCTGCTGGAATAAATGCCTAGCAAGAACAAGAATCAACTTGATTGCTCATTGTTGTTGAAAGTATTTTGCTCGGACCTGGCAGTAATTACTACATAAAACACAATAGAAAATCAGTCGAATAGGAATGTGAATTTGAACTGTAAACAAAAACTAAAAAGTTGAGAATGAATAAATAAAGCTAAAGCTCCATAAATACGAACATAAAACATTAATGAAGGAAACCTAACTGTTTCAAATGAAGTTTGAGATTAGTCTGGATAAAACTATAACATTTACCTTCCACGGGCGATTTTGAGATACAGTCGGGAGTGTCTGGTTTTATTTTGAAGTCACCGTAAAGAGACGCTTCCAGATCTTCGATGGTAAATTCCCAAGTGGATTTCCGCATGTCCATGGAATGATTCCGTCTCTCATTTTTGAAGGATTCCATCTGCACCTTATGTTATTCACAAGCCGACTATCGGGAACCTCCAAGCAAAAAAGTTAAAAACCACTAAAGTTAAAACCACAAGAAACATGTTATTTGAAATGCCATACATATTTGTACAATACAAGGCTTCTTGTAATAACACACACTTGCGAAAACATTTCAATGTTAAACCCGCTCGCATGGTTTATACTTGTCCAGCTTTTTTGAGAAATTTAGTTTTGCACAGTAAATACATAAGTGTATTTGATTTCACGTGAAAATTACTCTAGTTTTCTCGCGTACCGCTTATATTAAGAAACGGTGCCGCGAGTGTTTGCAAAGAAACTTCAATTTCATCTGAGCTATGCTTGTAGCTATACGTGCCTCGCTCATGTTGCATCTTGTTGTTTATATGGGAACTGTTGAACAACTCCGCTAAAAAGTGCTCAGCGAGCTTCAAGGAATCTATTTTGCCTGCTGCCTACAGTCACAACGAATGCAATATTCTCAGCTTACTTAAAGCAACCATTCCGGCACAAGTGCACTAAACCGCACGTGGTTCTATCGGCTAAATACTTTCGATAGTTTTAAAAGTTTGTTAAGCCCATTTCGCAAGATGAGACAACAACGAATTGGTATCTGTATCTAAACTGACAACTCATAAAGATTCTGAAAAGAACTAACTGGTAGTTATACCTCAACTCAAGACATTTCTCTCGCTGCAGCTCTGGAAGATTGTAGGAAGACCTATGTCTTGTGCTAGTCCTGTGTCTCTAACTAGCTTAACCAGGACCACTTGTAAAATACACTACCCATCACGTCACGTGACTCTCAAGTTCTATTCTGGGATTCAAGTCCCGCGAGTATTCATGGCCTATTATCACAATATGCAATTCGCTGCTACCATTGATCATCACCTTACTCAGATTTTTATCTGCGCGGTCGAGCTTCCTAACTACATGTTCAAAAATGACAGCTCAACAACTTAAAAGTTGAAACTAACATCCCGAGGTATTCCAAGGGAAAGTTTTCACCGGAAGTTTGCGTCTGCTTGACGATGTCCGGCTTTCAAATGCTGTTTTCTCCAAACAAACTTTTGCGTGAACTGCGACCGTAAAAAAGCCCCAACTCAAACCTTTACGTCCTTCGCCATAAAATTTGGCACAACGATAGCATAATAAGTTAACTTCAGAAACGTGCTAAGAAATTTTGAAATTTGATTTATTTTTTATTTACTGGTTCAGTTCTCCAATTAGTCCGTTTACAAATTTTACATTTTCTTGAATCAGTTCTAAATATGGTTACGTACGTTAACAAATATCCTTGACATATTTTTATTTTTCAAACTGTGCCGATGTTAGAACGATAACAAACGATGGCAAAAATTGAAACTGAGGGACTGGGCGCATCATGAAGGGAAAACGCTCGGTCGCAAACAGTGTGATATCTCTCGCTTACAAAGACGATTTTGAAAAAATGACGTATACCTTAAGTCAGAGAATTTTATAAGTTTTACAGTGGTATCTAGATTTATGGGACACCGGCGCAGATTAACGGAGCTACGAACTGATAATTGAAACTCCATATGCACTCGCTCAAGGAGTATCATAAACTTAATATAGTGTAGATAATTGGTGTATATAGCAGCTACTTTCGACATTTCCTATCCTAATGTTTGTTAATAATGTAGGCCACAATTAGTACCGAAAACCCAATTGTAGCGACAAATGAAAAAAGAAACCTTAGGGGCCACTGAAATTTGAGCGGCTACCCTCTTTTTCTTATAAGAACGTCAAATTTTCGACTGAGGCTGAACGTTCTTAAATATTTTCGGGATATCAGCCTCAAATGTTTTAAAACATGTTCTTAAAATATCTTTACTGAGTTTAGACAATATAAATAATACATACACCGACTTTCTTACCAGTTTGTTTCAAGAGATATACCTGTAAGAACTGCGATTTGGTAAATGAAAAAACTTGTAAAATTGTTATCTGCGCACTTTAGTCAAGAAGCCCACCGAAAAGCAAATTTCTCAATAACACTGTATGAATTATTTGCAACAGGTTATCATCATAAACAAATGTTCTTCAGCTTTTCTCAGCCTCAGCACGTTCTTAACAACGTTCTTAAAGTTTTGACGATTTTCAGCTTCATGTTTTTATACAAAAGGTTCTTGTAAAAAAAGTGTATAGAACTATAGACTATAGTCCTGCATGCACATTTGTATTTAGACATTTTACGACTTTGTATGGAAGTTGACCAGACATTTTTTCAGCGCCATCAATGGTCCTGTAAAATTGTGTTATCGTATACATTGATTACATGCCCTTAATACCGGCTTAAGATAAAATTTTAATAACGACTAAAATTGACAAGCTACAACTAATTAAATAGGTATATATATGTATACTACGACACTAAAACGAAGTCGTTTGTGGTTGCGCTGTGCTTGCATTGGAAGGGGTAATGTGGAAAAATGATGAACTGATAGGCTAGTCTTTTCTACAGTTCAGTTCTTAAGTTCAGTGACTAATTTTTTCCCTAAAAGTTATAAGAACTGAGAAAAAGAAGGCAGTACGTGTTTCTTCAAAAGCCTTAAACCGAATTAAAGGACTTACTGGTCTTCTGTTCGCCGAGACTTTCTGGATTTTTGAAACGGACTGTCCGGACTGCAAGGTTTCTATTGACAAAACAAACTGAAAGCTTTAGATCATAACGGTGGATTACTTTGACGCATGAGCTACGATTAAATCAAAAAGGTCTCTAAAGCCTTTATGAGGGTTTAGCTAATTATTGTAATTATTGAAAGTCCTTTATTCAGATCTCAGCAGTGGCTCTTTCAACGGCTGAACGCAGTTCTGAATTTCGAAAAACAGGGCAATATCCGCGGTCACATACTGATTTAATACTCCTTAACAACAAGCCATATAAAAAGAACCTGCTCCAAATACTCATTATACAAAATAAATATTGAGGAAACAAAACTTTGATCGAATTTTAATTTCAGTGTCAATTAATGGCTTTAAAAGTCTTGTGATTTGTGTACGGGGGCGGAAGTAATATGCATAAAGAAGAAAAAAATACCGTAGTCTACCCATCGAGTTTTAACCAACTGTTGAACTTAGCGGGATTCAAGCGGAACTCGAAACCCCAGGCTTGAAACTTTACATCATTCGTATGTCATTACTAGTGCGTTGTTAATTTCGAATAACTGTGAAGATGACTTCTTTTCGCAGTCTGAGAATTAGCCGTTTTGTAATCAATAAAACGGGTTCGCCAGATAGACGCCTTCTTTCGCTTGATCAATACTGGTTGAGTTAATACTCGGAACGTACAGATGCTCTATTCATACATGTTCCGGCCCAGTGTGAACTGTTTAAGAATGACGAATTCCAAAATTAAAAATATTTATGGATATCTGGGGATTTGATAACATTTTCTTTGTAATTTATTTTGTTTGACAGCTTGTTGTTGCATCTAAAATGCTTCTTTCACCAAATTTTCTTGCTTTCTAACAGCTATTTCTTAAGTAAACGAGATAATAGCTGAAATACATGATTGTATTTAATGATATCATTATACGAAGTTCAAAACAACCTACACACATATAATAATAATTATAGTAAAAAAACTCATAAGCCTGGAACTGTTTAGTTTTATACTTTGGCTTTTTCAAAAGAAAAATTGACTTTTTGGACTAAGAAAACGTATGAAAGGGTTAAAATAACACCATTGTCAGCATTTCTTTTAATTTACTGTAACTTAACTGCGGGACACTGTGCTCAATATACTTGATAATGAAGACAAAAGGCAAACTTTAAATTAACGAAATTGACTCCATCTGGATTTTGTTATGTAAACCATTTAAGAGGATTTCTGTAAATTTGCCTGGTTTGATTCTATGAAAGATTTTTTAGTAACGTTGTTGAAAATATGAGTTAGTTTATTCAAATAAAAATGCATGAACAAATAAAACAACATTGTGGAACAAAGTGAAGTAGGTCTTAATCACGAGAGGTTTTTTGTTAATTCTGTTATTGCACTTAGTAGTTGTACGCTATGGCACCCGGAAACCAACGTACTTTACGGATGTGATTTTTTGACTTCTTCAGTTCTGCACGAACTGATAGACCACATACATGTCTGCCAAATTGCATCATGGGGAATCAGGGGAAGGAAAGGAATATGATTTCTCCAAAACTTTTCAGTTTCAAGTTTTAAACTATATTTGCAGAATTAAATTAGTATATGTTTTAAGCTTAAACTGACCAAGTACGCAAATGGTTGGAAAGGTGCTGATTGATTAACTAATAATACGCTCTTACTCCTGACGAAAATGAGTCAAACTGAGTCCAAGCGGGGTGTTTCTCGAGATTCTTGCATTTGCTATTCATGTAAAGATAAAAAGCTTGCTAGAACAGTAAAGTTAAAGAAACTGTAGATTTATCGAAAGTCAGTAATAATTAATATTTTAGTGTGCTTACTACAATGTTTTATGGAATCCGTGTCCTAAAATTGCAGTTGAAATTGTATCGGTGAAATACTCACAAACTCGTTCGTAAACAACAAACGTACTACTGTAGTAAATTCGATCAGTTCTCGTGTGATTCGCAATCGATTACGCCATAGATCGGCATGTTCCTTAGGACATGTTTAAAGGTAGGAGGTAAATTTATTTAACGAGGGTGACAGTAATTTACTGATAAACTTGTAGCCCTCGGTGCGCACTTTACCCCCTTCCTCTGTCAGTGCTCCGTTTTACGGGTATTTAAAGCTAAAGCTACACGGATCAGAAGAAAGTCAAAACAGACGTTGGAGTCACCGAGGATCGAACCGGAGACGTCGAGCTCCGAAGGCCGCGCACTAACCAACAGAGCTACGCTTGCTTCTATACTTAAATTTACTCTCGGAAAAATCTGGACTTTGAAGCTGAAAAGTTCGGGAGAAACTTAGTTTCCTATCTTGCCTGATTACCCAAGATGCAATCACACTCGTGTAATGGTTTACTTAGACTTCCTTGCAAGAAGCTGCTAAAACGGTTGCAGGCAGATTGCACTCATACTCCAAGAAACGTAGCTGTTCGACATAATAATTTCTTCTTTGCTGCTCTTACATTTTTTAATAATAACATTTTTGTAAGACCACGAGCCTCGATTTCGGCCAAAATTTAATAACAAGCTAAGAACAAACTGAGGCCGACCTTCTCCAATGTCTTAAAGTCCTTTTTAGGAAAATTCCTTCCTACACCTTTTCAGAATGAACCACACAGAGTAAAAGACACATTTTCAAATAATTTATACATAAACATACATGTATATTTTAATGCAATTTATCTATCTATTTAATGCAATTTATCTATCTATCTATCTATCTATCTATCTATCTATCTCAATCTATCTATCTATCTATCTATCTATCTATCTATCTATCTATCTATCTATCTATCTATCTATCTATCTAGATGCATGCGTGTATATATTACATCAAAAGATCTCGAGAGCAAAAACTATTCAAATCTAATGCACGAGTTTTTATATTTTGCCGACTTCTAAAAGCCTTAAGAGACTAAATGAAAGTAAGGCTTAAAGCCTTTTGTAAGACTTAAAAACCCACAAATTTTCCCCAATCTTTAGAAAAAACTACTCAGGAGTATCTTGGGCTTAGCTCACCTTCAAGCTTGGAATTACTGACTAACCCTAACAAACCGTCGTCTGTATGTTTATTACAGCAATAACATGTATTATATATTCTTGAAACACTTTGGGATTAATTCTAGTCTAAATACGCCGAAAATTAACAATAAATCTCAACTAATATCATCTGGTTCTCAGCACGAAAACTGAGTAAACGTCAGGGTTTTGAAAATTCAGGTTTTTCAAAATTTCATATGTTCAAACGTCAGTAATATTTTGAACAGACTCCATGACAGCGCATGTGCAAGAAAGTTAGCGACCGTCAACGATCGTAGTCAAAACGAGAAAAAGAGAAATAGTTTATTTCTCATCAAGTCTTAATTCCAAGCCTGTGTACATGGTTCGAGCCAGTGAAGACCATAAAGTAGACATAAAACCTCAAAGAGCCCAAACTAACCCTTAGAACATAGCTGGCAATTTTTCGCGCGCTTTTTGTATGGCGCGAGCAACGTGCATCAATAACTCGATAGACGCACGCGCGTGTGTCTATTAAATCACGTGCTCGCGTTCAACCAATACAAATACACAGAACGGTTTAGAAGAACTTTGTACGTTATCAGCTTACGTGTATTTCTTC
>JAOBYF010773649.1:0-14453 GCA_025403605.1 Parazoanthus darwini
AAGGAAGTTGTTTTTGCTGTTGGTTGCTGTTTCAACCTTAGAGCCAGTAACGCTTCTAGCATTAGGTTATGACCTTTAATGCAGTATAACAACACATTATGCATTACCTTAAGGCTGATTATGGCTGATTATGGCTGATTATGGATTAACAGACATGATTATCAGAGATACATGTAACGTTTAATCTGAAAAAGTTATTTTTATAACATTATTTCCGATTTATATTTGAAGTATTAACATTCAGTTTTCTCCTTTAGCCGGTTGCTGCCCGATCTAGCCCACGACCTTGTGAGGATTGCAATTGATCCAATCTTTCCATCGTCACTTGATTCAAGAGAGGAAAGTGCCCCTCGGCCCACTCAAAAAGGTTACTTCCAATTAATATCGGAATATACACAGGGAGACCATACTTAGCGCATAGAAACAAAACCCTTCGCGCGAAAGAAATGCGCAGGCATATGGAATAAAGCTGGGCTTTGCTGCAAAGAGCACCTGCACTTAGCATGTGTGAATGCTGCCTACTGGGTGCAAGGAGAAACCGTTTATGTCACGTGTGAAAACAACCATGTCCGTGCATTTAGCACATGCGGGTGAATCTAGATCCACCGTGCACGTGTGCTAAGGTAAACCACACTTCGTACATGAGAATCTAGCCTACTGTGCACAAAGCTACAAGGTAGACTTAATTTAGCGATGTGTGATTATAGTCTCTTGTAAACAAAGGAAGTCACACTTGACGTTGTGCGCAAAGGTAAACGCACTTTGCGCATGAAAACGAAACCCGGTGCCGTGTGAAAAGGGAAACCGCGCTTTAAATACCTGACGCCTTTTGACGCGAGTTTATAACGCCATTCGATTTGAGAGCTGCTCACTGTAGTTTTGGAAGAGTTTAACAACTCAAAGGTTCAGTTATTTTACATAACGAGCGTAATAGTTATTCTTGCACAAAATGGAGAGGTCACTGATTGATGAGACTTCGTTTCGCACTCATTACGCGGACAGTGAAACTGATATGTGGAACTGTAGTCTTACTCTGACCTTTTATTGAACTCACTCTACTTACTTACAGTGGTATAAAAATACACATCACTACAATATCAGATTAATATGAGCTAGACTTGTAACTAATTGTGCATAAAATGAAAAAAATGCTCTTTCTCGCAAAAAGACTTCCATAACTCTAAAAATCGAACAAACAAGAATAACCAATAACTACTACATTTTGTAATGCAGCTCTTTTGTGAGCTTATCCAAACAAACAAAATTCTACTCGATATAATGTGATTAGTTTTGAACTTTGTTTGAGAAAAACCGTGCAGCCTTTTTTGTTTATATAAAAATAAAGTATATCCATAACAATATGCTACTTGTACGTTCTTATTCTCGTAAATCTAATTGAAATTAAAATTGAAATTGAATCTAATAAAACTAGCATGCTAAAAGGCCCTTTGCAGCTAGAGGTCACATGGTACAAAACACGCCATACTGGAGGGCAAAAGAATGTGCAAGACTCCACTGGGAAATGTTAAAGAAAAATCACACATTTCTAATTAATTGCGTTTTGTTTTGGAGCTGGTACATTCTTTTGCGTTCCAGTTTGGCGTATTTTGTACCATGTGACCTCTAGCTGCACAGGGCCTATTGATGGGCTGTTGACTGAACAAATATTTTTTTTTCTGAAGATTGAATTTTGTAATGTTTTATACTTTCCACGACTTGGTATTCCTAATTTGTTACCTAAATCAACTTTGGGAATAAAATATCAAACAAAATAGCTAAAATTCAACTATTTGTTTTTCTTTCCCATGTTGAACTTTTTCAAAATTGTTTTGATTTTCTTATTTTTGGCCTTAGTTGGTACTGTTTGCAAAACCTCCCCCGAGAAGGGATCTGGTGACAAGTTCTGATCTCCATTCAGAGTCCGCTGCCCAAACGTATAGTCATGTTCGTCACTGGGGCTTCCTTGGGATGACGAACCGCCTTGTGAACTGACTGAGAAATCTGAAAGAGATCATGGTAAAATATATTAGAACATAGCTGGCAATTTTTCGCGCGCTTGCGCGAGCGTGCATCAATAACTCGATAGACGTACGTTCGTGCGCAACACACGAAAATTAACAAAAAAAGTGCCTTGAAAAAACTCGAGGTTTTCAAATGGAAAACTATTTTCCCTCTTGAATTTATTTAGCGGAAAATACATCACGCGAAGTATCGAATGCGGACCAGCCGATGCAATTATCGAAACCTTTTTGTATTTTTTCACCCATGCAAAATGTTAGGGAACTTTTCCCAACTTCCTAAGCTCTATGATTTAGCAGCATTTGAAAAAATAGCAATGGTTGGTCTCGATAAAGTTGTTGGTAATTGTAGTTTTGCGATCGGGTTCCACACAAGTTTTGAAAAGCTACTCCAGTTGCAAGCCTATCAGCCAAACATTTCTACCCAATTACGTGCGGTAATGAAATTGTGTTGGCCTCTGTCACCCCAGGAGGGTCTTAATTGAATCAGCATACTTCCAGGTACTGCAACCATTTGTTTTTTCATACACGCAGTGATTTAACCACCCATTAAATCATTCCTACCTACAAACAACCATGGATACGTTCGTCCACCCGTCCTACCATTAATCAATATCAGATAATTGGCAATCAATGACTGCTTTCCTCTGTCCATCTATCTCTTCTAGTTGTGTTTATTATCCATTCAGCCATCTTTATCCATCAACCCACCAAAATTTTCCTCAAAATCCTCGCTCTTAAGGTTTCCTCTTAATAGCCAAGGGCGCTTTCAATTTGGTTCAACCAGTCGAAATGACACCGAGCGCACACTCGCCCAATTGACCGTCAGTTTATCCACATTATGCAACACCTGTACCAAAACTAATTGACCAGTCAAACTGCAGCTTTTCCACTGGAAAAGAAACTGTCCAACTTGGTATGAAAAACTTCCAGTTTTTCAAACCGGAAATGTTGGCTCAGTAAACGGAAGTTTGTTTCCAGATAAATCAACATTCGGGTAGCGTCCGGTTGTGAGTTATTTTCATAGGTTCTCAAGCGAAAGCGAAACTATTTAGTGAAAGAAATACTTCAAAAGAACACTACCTGAATCAAGGGAAAACCTCCATTCGGGTCCAGCGTTAAGATAGGCTGAGCTCATAGCACCACGAAAGAACCTGCTGTGGTTGGGGCTCTGCGAGGAATAAATTTTAAAGACGCGTAAATTGAATACATATTTTTAAACTTTTAAGCGCTTGATAAGCTTCCGGTGGCACGTCTCACAGACATGCTTTAGAGCTCGCCCAATGCGCGAGTTTTCAATTTCATTGTTTTATGCAGTTGTTTCTCTTACTCATTACAGGCAACTTAGAACCAAGGATTATTCCTTTATCCAGGCGAATAATGAATAATTTAAACCCTTTTCTTGGAGCTAGCTAGGAAGACCGGGGGACTGATTCGCCACACCCCCTCTACGCACCGTAATTTCGTTTTTATCACGTGTACTCGTTTGAAACTTAGCAGTAGTTCCTGATTGGCGATGGCGTCATAGTTACGTCATCAATCAGGTTTTTAGCCTATGTCTACTCATTCTCTGTTTTCTTTTAATTTTTCATAAATAATTGAAAAATAGCCTTCAAAAAGTGTTAGGTTACTGTGGTAACAGCTTAATTGGTATTTCCTTCAAATGATTGCGAACGTCTTTGCTTTAAAATTTCACCACATTTGGTTTCATTATTTTTACCCAGCAGGGAGAAAGTGGGGAAAGGGTATTTACATTAACCCCGCACGGATGGGTTTAAACTTTTTAATCAAATCGGCGTACATTTGAAGACATCTTCAACCATTTTTTCATATTGGCAGGAAACCATTTTTAATAGTTTTGCTAAGTGCCAAATGTTATCGTCACAGTTTTAGTTAAAGGTATTTTACATGAAAAAAAATTGCCCCCTGTAGAGAGTCCACCCTGCTACAGTGACAACCTTATTAGCAGTGAATTAATGCCGGAATCTACCAGTTTGGACGCCTTACAACAATGCTTTAGCAAAAAAGACTTGCGCCTGCTCAGTGTGGTCTGCGTTGTCTCGGATTTTGGCTAACCAACATGTTTTTATGCCCGAGGTGCTCTTCAAATAGGTTAATCCTTCCAGCCTGCACAACTTTGGATTTCGTACGCGAGTGATTCGTAGCGTTTCGTTGAGAAATTTAGGCGGCAAGACTGTCTGTGCCAGGGTATCTCAGGTGAGAGAGTGACCCTTTATTCGGAAAACGTTTACAACGCAACGTAATTGCATATGTTAAACAGGAGAAACTCCACAGCGGTGGTGGTACAGCTTGTTGTGGTTTGCCTGAAGCCACAGTGCTGGCCACTCTACAACCTCGTTCCCAGGCTCTTTTCCCTTTCTGGTCCCCTCGGGAAAAGAGGGGAGGGGAGGGGACCAGAAAGGGAAAAGAGTCTGGGAACGAGGCTGGCCACTCTAATAGGGACCTTAATCAGCCAGGACGGGAACGTCAACGAAGACGGCTGTTGAATTTTTAACTTTCCGTTTTTCCTTTTCTTGTTTGGAAAACTCATTCGTTTCTTTTTTGTCTTACCTGAAGGTGTGTAAATATGAAAAATTAGAAGCTTTAATTCTAAAACCGGACGAAGATTGAATTGATTCATACTCTGACATTCATGTTCTGTACCAAACTCCAGAACTGAGCTTTTCACGTTCCGTTTCTCAAGACGTTGACGGAAAGATTGCAAGCTGGTTGCTTTCCAACGTGAAGTCATTGTATTCTGTAATTAAATCTGTTGTTCTGTAACGTTATCGTTTACGTTCCCGTCCTAGTTGCTTAAGTTCTCTAATGTCACAGCCGGGACAAATGGTACTGGTGTGACAACGATGGAAGTGACGGTACTGTGACAGCGGTGTACTTAGCTGCGCTGTGACAGTAGTGGCCCAGATAGCACTGTGACAGCAATGGCAGCAACATTAGTGGCAGCGATTTATATAGACAACGTTGCAACTAACGACGACAATGGCAACGCTGTATCATTACTCTGAATACTATAGTGTGGTTGTGGTGACAACTGACAGCGCTGTTACACCAGTGACAACTGATAGCGCTGTAGCAACTAACAGCGACGTTCACGTTGGTGTGACGTGAGTGACAACTTATAGTGCTGTAGCAACTAACAGCGATGTTCGCACTAGTATGACAACGATATGTACATCACCATCAGTTGCCATCACTGTCACACTAAGGTGCACATTATCTCAGCGCTGTGCTGTCCCAGTGCTGTCACTGTCAGCACTGTAACATTACTAGCAGCACCATCGCTGTCACAATACTCGCTTTCGCTGTGACAACGTTGTGCGTCGGTGTCTAACCGCTGTGAAATTGCTCTTGTGTAGGTTCCCTTGACGAGATCCATTTCTCCATGTAGAAAATCACTTGCAATCAAATCTTTATCGTGAGTAATTAATAGTCTGTTAGCCGAAAATCAGTGTTAGATAATCTTTAACATTAAAACTTTTAGTAACAAACTGAACTAAGTCTTGGAAACACCCATTTGACATATTATATTCTAAATAATTAATTACTTACTGATAATTTTCTAGCCTGGCTGCTGAAACTGGTATCACTTTTGGCTCGTTGTGAGGGAAAGGCCGTGGCTCGAGTAAAGGCGAGTTGAGTGTTTTTCATGAGTGTTAGGCTTTGATCATCCCGTATTTGATTGCGTGACAGGTCTAAGAGCAACTCATTTTCCGTTTTGCCATCTTCTTGATCGCTGTGAGCTTTCAGTGACGGATCAGTAGCTCTCCTTTTACAATTTGCTCTTGGATTGCGTGGCGGGCTTATGTTGGTTTCTGTCTTCCCGGCTTTCTCTTTATCCGTTGAATCGGGACGTAGCTTTGAAAACTCATTTTCATGATTAAGCGAGGTTTCGGAACTTTGTGACAAACTGTTCTCGGATAACAGTGGAAATTCGTTGCGTGACAGATCAGATGTTGGTGACAGATCGTGGGACAAATCGGTGAGTGACATCGAAGCCCAAGATGATAGGCTTATATCACTGGCAGTTTCATAGTCCTCTTGTGCAAGTTCTTTTCGTTTAAAAAGCTCGGCTTTTACTTTGTCAAGCTTTGCTCGAAGTTTTTTGTACTGAATCTGTAAGTTTGTATAGGCTTTCATAGTATTGTAGCATTCTGCTCTTGTGTATGACAAATCCATTTTGGTTTTCTTGACCTCTGCTTTTGAAGCTGCAAGGTTTCTTTCCAGTTTTATTTTTTCCCTTTCAACTTTATTAAGTTCTTCTCTTATTTCAGACGTCTGGTCTTGCAGTTGCTTGTTATCATCTTGTACTTTTTGAACTTCCCTTTCCAACTTCTTAATAGCAATGGTTTTGTCACAAACTTTCTGCTTCAAGCCGTGATTTCTGCTCACATGCCTTTGCACCTGGCTTTGTAAGTCAGAGTTTTGTCCTTTGATGATGGACAGGTTGTTCTCAAGGATGGTGTTATCACACTTCAGCTGAGCAATCTCGCTGCTAAGTCTGTTGACACTGTCGAACGCATGCTTGCTGGGGTAGGAACTGTCTTCAGAGGCGGAAGTGACATCAGATGAAGAACTGGGCGACTCTAACTCTGAAATTGACCCGAGTTGGGAGCTGTCCGTACAAACCGCCATACTTAGATTTTCAGATTGTTGAGGACTTGAAAGGGGCGAACTATCGCCAGTGTTTTTCTTACAGTCTTCCCGTACACTATGTTGGCTTGAAACAGTACTTTCATTTGATGAATTGCAGAGTGAGCCCACTGTTGGGGTGCATGTCGATGTGGGCGTTTGTGTTTTGGCCGAAGAGAAAGAAGCATCCGTGGAATCCGAATTGCTTAAGATGTCTGCGCCTCTGACATGGTGTTTAGACTTGGGGTTTCGTTTCTTGTTTGGTTTATCTCTATCTATTTCATCTTCTTCGTCCTCTGTGCTTCGCGGGCTTATTTGAGTGCAGGTGTCGCTTACTTCTGTTATCTTGTATTCTCGCAGCATTGCATTTTCCTCGCGAAGGGTTGTGACATGTGTTTCTACGCGAGCATTTTCTTCTAAGACACAGGAGAGTACGGTTTCCAGTTTAGAGTAACGTTCATTCAGCTCTCTAATCTTTGTACCAAGCTCATCTTTAACTCGCTCCTCAGCCTCGCGTTTTGCTCGTAGGAACTCCGTTTCCATCGTGTTTTTCTCTTCAACTGCGTCAGAAAGCTGTATTTCTACCGACGCTTTCTCGCTTCTCAATCTTTTATTCTCTTGGCGTGCTTGTTTAACTTCCTCCAGTGCGTCTAAGAGACTGTTTCGGAGTTGAGAGTTCTCTTCATCTCCTGCCGATCTCTCGTTTAAAAGGTCTTTGTTTTCATATTGAAGTTCGTCAGTTCTTAAAGTTAGCATTCGCTCAGTGTCGCTGAGTGATTCCAATTCTTCTTTTTCATCTTCTGTTTGTCCGCACTCTGTTTTTGTGTTAGTTTTGCTGGTTGCGGATTTAGTTTTTACTGTCATATTTTTGAATCTTTTCGCAGTTGATACTGTTTCAGATGTATTTTTCCCGTTTGCAGCATTTGCACCGGCTATTTTTGTACCGTATTCTGTGTTAATTTCAAAGCTACGAATATTCTCTAACACTGGTTGGATTTCTTCAGGAGTGTTAACTAGTGACGATTCCAAGAGTTCTACCTGTACAGCTATTTCTTCGGTCTCGATGGTTTCCCGACCTGACGAGTTTTGTGTCATTAGTTGATGTTGACCTTCGGTTTGCGATTCTTTTGAATTTGAAGTTTGAACCGCTTGAGTAGCAACATTTTCTTGTCTGTATTGTGTAGTCTGACAGCTTAATTCTTTGATTTCTCGCTCTGAGTTGATTTCTTGAAACCGTTGAATTACCATCGCCATTTCGTCATTTTCGCAAGTCAGAACCTTTAGTTTCTGTTCCAACTCCAGCATATCTTTTGTTTTGTTCTGACATACCCAAAGCTCTTTTTCTATTTCATTTTTAGCATTTGATTGTTCCACCAAATCCTTTTCAAGCTGAGAAATGAGTTTTTCAGCGTCTTCATTTCTTTTCTGTAGACCTTCGACTAACGCTTTTGATTCATTTAGCTCTGTTAGCTTCATTTTCATATCCTTTACTTCGTTCCTATTCACTTCAATCTCCATAAGCAAAGTTTCTTTCTCTTGTCCATAAGAAGCCAAAAGCAGCTTATGATCTTCTTGAAGCTTCACAGAAGCCACTTTTGTTTCCTGGAGGTCATTTTCGAGCTCCTTTTTCCTATCTCTTATTTCTTTTAACTCGTCAACAAGAAAGTCTCTCTCTTCTCGTATTAGACCTGTTTCTACCGACGTATCACAAATGTTCTCTGTCACCACATTCTGATCATCCCTTTCTTCTTGTATTTGTTTAGGTGTGTCGCATACCAAGTGGCCCATAGATTCAGGTGACATTGCTGGTGCATTGGTTAAGTGTACGTTCTCTGTGTGTAGACTACAGGAGCAGGTTTGAGAACAGGCGACAGAAATCGACATCTTTGATTTTTCATTTGAAGCCGAAGCTTGACTCGATTGATTTCCAATTGCCATTTCATTTTGTGTGTGAAAGTGCACCTGGGCAGCGACGGTGTTCACTGTTAGTTTGGTTTCTTCTTCTATTTCTACACGTAGATTGTCGATGTCTGTCTGAGTAAACTTATTGATCATTGTCTGTTCACTTTTGTCAGCTTCCGAGACTTGATTCTTTGGTTTTATCGTCATCCTTTGTTCATTAACACAGAAATACAACTGTTCGTGAACATTATTGATTGCATTGTTCTCGTTTAGTGGGCATTCCGCTTTCTCATTCTGTTTTATGTCATCAATCAACTTCTGTAACTGTATATTGTCATCCTTACTGTCAGCAAGCTGTTTCAATAGTTCCTTGTTCTCACCAGCAGCCTTAGCCAAAGCTTGCTCAAACTGCAAATAATTTCTAGCTGTTTTGTTTTCGAGAAGTAAACTTTCTTTAGCCATTTTACAGATTCTTGTTTCCATAGCTTCGATCTCCATTGAATTCTCCTGATTGAAAAGCTCTGTTCCATCACGAATGGTTTTTAAAGGTACGTCTTCCGAAGAACTGCTATCAGAACTTTGTAGGCTTTTAGAAAGTTTCACATTTTCATCTCTTGCAGCAAACTCATCGCTAGATATCCCTTTGCATCCATCTCTATCATTTTTTGCATTCTCGTTTTCCGGTTCTATTACTGTAGTAAGGTTCTCTGCACTATTTACAGTTGCTGTTTCGTTGTTGTCATTCTCTATATTGGTGAAATGCACAGTTGTCTCGGATACGTTTTGATTACGCATTTCTTTCTTACCAAACTGTGATTCGGTTTTATTTTGTTTATCTATTTTGGTGATGGCAGACAGGCCCTTTTTCTTTTTCTCATCTTTTTTGATAAGTTGCTTGTTTTTGTCCACTGTTAGTTTCTCTGTAGTTCTCTTAATTTTCTTTTTTTGGAAGTTAGTTAAATTATCCTCATTGGCAAGCAGTTGTCGAAGCTCTGCGTTCTTTTCATTTACCGATTTCAATTCGGTTTCAAGTTTTGCCACGTTTCTCTTTAGTTCCTCATTTATTCTTCTTTCGGTTTCTTTGGTGTCTTCGAATTCTTTATGTAACATGCCTTCTTCCTGTTTGACGGATGAGCTTTCTTCACGGAACACTGACAATTCCCTCTCGAGGGCTCTACTTTCTTCTTGCAAAGTTGCATTATTGTTTTTTGAAATTTCAAGCTCTTTCTTTAGATTTTCCATTTCAGTTACCTTGTTGCACAGCTCTTGTTCTTTGTCTTCCAATTTTATTTCGAAATCATCCAAGACTTGAAGGCGTTTCTGAGTATTTTCAAGATCCTTTCTCAGGTTTTGGTTTGTTTGTAATGCATCTTCCTGGTTTTTCTCCATGATACTAATTTCTTTAAGATGAACTTCAATTTTCTCCTTAAGTTTGTTTGTTTGGTTGTTCATCTTATTCAACGTACTGTTTAGCTCATCTCTCTCTTTTCTTGCTTCGTTAATTTCATTACATTGTCTTTTACTTTTTTGCATAAGCTCTTCTTGTTGTTTCTCAAACTGCTCGTTTCTAACCTTTTCTGAATCAAAAGCTTCTTTCGCTTGTTTTACTTCACACATAAGAACAGAAACTCTGTTTTCAAACTCTTCCAATTTCTTTTCATAAGTAATCTTGTCACTTTGTAGCTTTTGCGTTCTCTTTAATTCTTCGTCCAAACGTTTCTCAGCAAGTTCTAACTGGTTCTGTTTACATTCTGCTTCATTCTTGGCGGAAGTAATTTTTGCTTCCAATGAATTCAGTTTCTCGCCAGACTCTTGAGCTTGCAGGGCAGTAGTTTCCACTTGCTTGCTTAGCTTTTCGTTTTCACTAACAACGTCTGTCATTTTTTTCTCAAGCTGTACAAACTCATGTTGTTTGACATTAACAGTCTCTTTGGCTTGATTTAATTCCTCTTCAAGAATGGCTCCTTTTTGTGTCAGCTCGTTCACACGTGTCTTGGAAGCTGCTAAAAGACATTCCAGGTTGTTGATTTTGACCAGGTCTTCCTTTATTTGTCTCTGCGAAAATTCATCACTTTCATTCTTTTTGCTTTGAAAGTCTTGGCTTTTTAACAAGGTTACTCTCTCGGTCAGATCTCGAACTTTTTCTTGACATTCCTTCAAGTCATTCTGAAGTGTCTGTGAGCTTTTAAGTGCTTCTGTCAACCGTTTTTCCATCAGATCTCTTGAAATAGTAGCCTCCTGTAGTTTGTATCCATCCTTTCTTTCAAGTTCTTTCGTATGCTCTAATTCTCGAGACAATCCATCATTGAAGCATCGTATTTCCATCAACTGAATTTCGAGGTTAGCTGCTTTTTCGATATTTTCGTTGAGTTGAACTTTCAAGGCATCTCTTTCGTTTTCACTCTGTGTAAGATGCAGTTGTTTATTTTCCTTCTCTGATATTGCTTCTTTAAGATCCAATTCTAATTTGATCATCTCATTCCTTGCCTTAGTTAAGTCTTCTTCTACCCCTTGCCGCTTTCTTTGTTCTTCGATTGATGTTCCTTGTAGCATTTTATTTTCGTATTCTTTTGTTTCTAGCATTTCCGTGAGTTTCTTGTCTTCATCTTTCAGCTGGTTAACAAGCTCATTTAGTTTCTTGTTTTCATTCTGTACATGCGAAGAACTTTGTTCCCAATCTTGAGATTTCAGCTCAAGCTCCTGGACCCTCATCTGAAATAATAAAAAGTTATAATGATTGATAGTCATTGTTTTGTATTTTGATTAATTAAACAAAAAGAGCACAAGCTCATTGATTTCTAAAGTGTAGACATGTTAGAATAAGATTACAAATTTTTGATCAGAAGGTAACGAACTTTGCGAAGAAGGAAATTTTGAAAAAACTATGTTTTACCATAGTTAGAACATGAACTAAATTAGTTGGGATTTGGAGTAGGAAGAGAAGGGGTATTATTTTTACTTTTCTATACTACTTATTTAATTATCCAAAAAGAAAATAACAGTAAAGATGAAAGCAAGTTGTAGCGGGAATCGGACAAATCCGAGATACATATACATTAAAAAAAAATCCGAGAATTATAAATCTAGTTTATTTGAATGTAGTCAAGTTAGAAAGTGTGTAAGATTTTGAAACGAGAAAAATTGAATAAGTAGAATTTTACACACCTCCAGTTGTATCCGGTTGCTATCGGCCGCAACAAGTTCCTCTTTCAACACGTTGTTCTCATTCTCAACATTCAATAATTCATCCCTTATTCCATCTCTTTCTTTATCAACATCTAACAGTCTGAGTTGAAGCTTAGAGTTCTCTTCAAGCAATGAATTATATTCTGTTGTTAACGTTTCGTATCTTTCTTGGATCTCTTTGTAACTCTCAATATCAAATTCATCGGCAACTTTTTCCATTTCGGCAAGTCTTCGCTCGAGATCTTTCCTTTCCGCGTGAGCTATTTCAAGTTCTGTGGTAAGACTTTCAGTCTTTGCGTGATCATTGTCAAGATCCATTTTATACATGGAGAGAACCTTTTCTAGCTCTAGAAGTTGCCGTTGCAACTTGGCAGTTTGGGTGTCAGATATTTGCTTTTCGTTGGAAGACGGAATGTTTTCACTGGATGTTTTGTTGGAAGATTGTGGTGAAGTTTCAATACACGTCTCCTTGGAAGTTTGATTGACTTTACCTTGGTCTTGTTTATCGTCTTCGTGCTTGGTGAGAGTTATTTCTGACACCTTAACTTTGGAAGCCATCTTTGACTCGGGATATCGAGTACCTCGAGTGCTGGGCGACCGTTCTCTGTTTTTACGCCTTTCAATTGGCTTTGGTATTCCTGTCTTCCTTTTATTTTCAGAACTGACTTCGGTGTTGTTCTTCTCTTGTTTTTGATCTGGTTGATGAGTAGGCTCTGGTGTTTGTTCTAACTCTTTATCTTTATCATTCGGTTGAGCAGATACGTTTCTCTCCGCGTCAACCTTTGCTTTCGAGCATTCACTACGTAGTTGTTCCTGGTACTCCTGCATGGAGTCTAACTTCGATCGTAGCTCTGAGTTAGCGCGTTGTAGCTGTAGTGTTTCTCCTTCGGCTACTTTTGTTCTTTCTTTTCTTTGTTGGTAATCTATTTCCAGTTTTCTCTTTAGTTCCTTTAAGAATGAGTTTTCCTCCCTCAGACGTTCATTTTCCGTCCTCAAAATCTCCATTTCCTTTCTGGCGTCAAACTGCTGCTTTTTGCTTAACGCAATCTCTGCCTCAAATATTTGGCATTCACTTACAACGGAATCTAATTCGTTTTTCCATTTCAATATATCACTTTCCAGTTTTGCTACCTGACCTTCCAAGGTTGAGTTATTACATTCCAAGTCTTCGTTTAAGTAATTCGACGTCTCGATCTCTTTTTCCAACTTATTTGCCTTGTTTCTCTGCCATTCCAGTTCCTCTGAAGTCTTGGACAGTTGTAATCTGATTTGTGATAGCTCTTCATCTGTCTTTGTTGCATCTGTAGGTTTAAATTTTTTCATTCGCCCCTGCAGCTCACTCACTAAATTGGAAATTATATTCTTTTTTTCTTCAACTTCTCTTTGTAGCTCGATCCTTTTCTTAGTTTCGTCTGATAACTCTTCTGTGACTTTCTTGAGATCACTCTCTGCGGTTAAGAGCGACTGCTGCAACTGATCTAGATAGTCCTCGTTTCCTACGCGTTTTTTTTCCAAAAGATGTTTTTCTTGCACTAGTTTTTCCAGTTTGGTTTTTAACTCGGCATTTTCTTCACTGATGTGAATCAAACGTAGTTGACGAGGTGGAGTTTCTTTCTGTGGAGGTGGAGTTCGTAGATCAATCGAATTCTTTTTTGCATTTGCTCTCCCCTGTGAGTTCTTTGGTTGGGTTCTTGATGGAGAATGACTTCTGGATGGCGATTTTGTTCTAGCCTTCACTAAAGACGGCGACTTGGCTCGCAAAACCTCCGCTTCTTTGCTTAAGTTGCCAGAATCCTTGGCTGGCTTTGATGATTGGGAATCAATCAAGCTCTCATTCTCTCGAAGTACCCTCTCCAGTTCACCTCTCAAGGTTACCACTTTGTTATCCAAGATGTCATTTTTGTCCTTTACTTCCATGTACAAGATACGGATCTCTTCACGATTTTGCTTTTCTTCATTTAACTCAGTTTGGAGATCCTCGATTTTCTGGTTAGCGTCGGATAACTGAATGGCAGCTTTAATAAGCTCCTCTTGCAGGCTGTTACAAGACGCACAGAGCCCCTTGACTTCTCGTAGTGCTTTCTTGAGTTCGCTCTGCAAAGCGTCTTGATCTGTTATGGTGATGTTAAAATCCTCGTTTTCGGTCCCCTCTACAATAATGTGTCCTCTGCCGGATTTTCTTCCCACAGAGAACCCACTTAAATTTGTGGGACTTTTAAGTGGGCTCTTTACAGCTGATGAGCCGGCCTTGGTCCTCTTAGTTTTTCCATGTGAGTTTGGCTGGGCCTCCTGTGCGGCTCTGGCCAGTTTGGTTATAACAATGTCTTCGTCGCTGTCACAGATTTCCGTGTCTGTTGCACTACCATCATCCTGCGAGTGACCTTCTGTCTCAGTTACGTCTTCTTCTGTCAGGGTATCGTCATCCGGGCTTGGAACCAATGTGTAAACGTGTGACATACTAGAAAGTAAAAAACAATTACACTAGAATCTCATTTCTATGTAAATTATCAGTAAAAAGGGCTACGTCGTGATTAAATGAATGATTTTTTTTCTTTTTTTTTTGAATTAAATTTTTATGTCATTTATCCATAGCCAGACTTCAAATTTAAAGGACGCAAAACAAGAAAGTTAAAAGTCATCAAAATTGTTTTCAATTGTATTTAAAAAGTAGTTTTCGTCTTGTACAAAATTTAAGTG
>JAOBYF010773760.1:0-14452 GCA_025403605.1 Parazoanthus darwini
TTTTCATTTGGGTTGATTAGTTTTCTCTTTCTGATTTGCTGTCCGATTTGTGGTGATGTACGTACTGATGCTGTTTTTTTGCTTGTTTGTCGTTGTTTATAATGTCATTGCATTAGGAAACAGTAGATTAAGATTGCTTTTAAGTTTTCCCGATTTAATTTAGAAGCGTTTAACAATGGGGTCAACTGGTTTGTGGCGTAATAGCCCCACCATCGTCGTTCGCTGTGAGTGACCAATTTTCGTTAAATCTTAAACCAATATTTTAAGGTTTGTGGCTAGTTCTGTCGATAATTTCAGTTTTATCTGCTTATTCTAATGAATGTTCAAGCCTCATAAGCAAGGGTGGCGTTTGGAAACGTCTATCAGGTTTTTCGTCTCACCATTTGAGAGTTTGCCCTTTTTGCCCCCGCCATAATTTTGCAGTTTGTTCAAGTCATCATCTTCAACTTCGTTTACCGCCGTCAACTAAAAATAGGGACCACGCACTTCTTTCATACTCTGAAACCAAGAGCATCGGGAAGGGACAACAAAACGCGAAAAAAAAAAACGAGGAGGGAAGGGCGAAAAGTGGGAACTGGGGAGACAAAACAAGAGGGTAAGGGGGACAGTCTCTTTCCTTTTTCCCCTTTCTCTTGTCTCCCCCTCTCTCTCCCATTTCCTTGCTTTGGGTTCCCGAGGATCCGCTTGTTTCTATGTAAAATTCCTTTGATAACTAAACATGGCTCATTTAAGGCCCTGACAGAATGCCATGAAGCATTTATACGGCTATAAAGTTACCGTTACAAACTAAGGTTGTTGCACACCTCAATGACTGTTACCTTTCATAGAACTGAAGCCTTAGCTTAAAAATGAACTTGAGGGTATATTCTAATATAAAAGAGTAACGTTGCTATCTAAAGCATACTGAACTGATCAGTCTATCAACACCTAAACTTTGTTTTTTAACGTTTTCCTTAGCGCCTACCAGTCATCTACTGGTTCCCCTTTCCCTCTTGATGTTCATTGGCCGTTCAGCAAAACCAAAATTTTCTTTTTTTTCCCCAAATTTCTCAAAAAATATAAGTTTTAGGAAGTTTCAAAATAAATTTCATAGTTCCCGAAGGCGTCCTTGAGACAAAATACCAGAATTTTCAAATTTTGAAGTCGTGCCGTGATATCTAAAAACTTGACGACAGACGTTCTTAAGCCCGGTTTCCATATAATCGCTCCCGTCGCTACTGTCGCCACTGTCGTCGAAAAACGTGTTTCAGCGACGGTAGCGATATATGGAAACACACTCTTCAGCGACAGTAGCGACGGGAGCGACAGTGGCGACGAGCATCGCTGAGATAGAAAAATTTCTATCTCAGCGACAGTTGCGATAGCAGCGACAGTGTATTTTGTTAGTGAGTTTCCAGTCCACACACCTAATGTTAATTAAGCTCCCACAATTGCACATGAAAAAATTCCACGGCGATCTGCTTCAGTGGACGACGTTTTGGGATAGCTTCAGCGCTTCAATCGACACAAATCAACACATTATGAGATGTTGATAAAATGGACTATCTTAGCGGATATTTGAAAGGAGATGCCTTAAAAGCTATAACAGGCTTACCAATCACAAACGCTAATTACAGCAAAGCCGCCGAAATATTAAAGGAACGTTTTGGCAAAAAGCAAACACTTATTAATGCATATATGGATGCTTTAACGAAAATCCCAAGTCCAACAATAGATGTAAAACGTCTAAGAATTTTTTATGATTGATATGAAAACTATTTGAGGGGGTAAGAAGCTCTTGGCGTTTCTACAGATACATACGGTAGTCTACTCATCCCCATCCTCATAAAAAAGCTTCCTGAAGAAATTTGCCGTCTACTAATCCGAGCAAACAATCAAGCTGATAGCTATATTAACGATTTAAGATCTGCCCTGTCCCAAGTAATAGAAACAAGGGAACGAAGTCATGCACCTTCGATAGTGCACGAACTAGAATTATTCCTTGACGAAAATGGATGAACATTACAAACACTGAATTGTGTTAGCTCAGATTTTATTTTTTGTGAGTTGCATTAACTCAGATTTTATTTTTTGAAGCCCGGGAGAGTGTCGAAAATGACGTAATTGTAACTGTATTGATGACGCGCGAGTGCGTACTTTTTATCTTTCGTCTGTACAAGTCAGGAATTCAGTAAAAATCAATATAAAAACCACCTGAGTTACTTCGTAAATATAGTTTTGCGACAGTGTTCGGGCATTTTCACATTTCTGGGTAATAAAAAGATGTACACAGCTCAGAAACTCTCAATAATCGCTGAGTAACCGATAACCCGGCCTAGGGTGCTAAACTCGCCGAATTAGCCTATTTTCACCTTTCTCAGAGAATCGTGCACTTAGCTCAGAAACTCTCAAAATCGCTCAAAAACCCGATATCCCGGCCCTGGAGGCTTACCTCGCCGAATTAGCCTATTTTCACCTTTCTGAAAGGTAAGCGATGGATTGAGTTCATCTTGACTCTACAAAGTTAACAAAATATTCTAAAGCAATGAAATGACTTTTATACAAGTTTCCCTGAAATTACGTCAGTTCAGACAAGTGGATCGACACTTGCTGGCTAACATAATCAGTAGTGTATTTGTCCACAGTTCTCAAAAAATATTTGCGAGCATATATGTGTATATTCTTACGAGTCTTAAACCCACATAAAAGACAACTTCTAAAGACTTGTCTGTGAACTTAAGTTCTGACCTAAACTTTTCTATTTACAAATGCATACATAAAGATATAGTACGGACATAGCAGTTCGAACTTTTTAAAACAATGTCGTGGAGCGACCAAAGTTACATGTACTCGGCTCGCTTGAAACATGTTTCAAATCAAGAGGAACATTGAGTTGTAAAGTTTTGCAGGGACATTAAATTTATTTAGTAAATCAGCCGAAACTACGAAAGAAAAAACATCAAAAAAGGTTTATGTAAAGAAAGTTAATAAGGGATTGAACAAATGTCATACTCAAGGAAATTTACCTTCTCAAAACTCCTCCAAGTAAAGATGCGTTCAAACATTCAGGATGCGAAAGTCGTCTGCGGATTTCTCCGACAGTGACTTTGTATTTTGACGTTGAGCTAAGAAGTGAAAGACGACCAGGAACACAACAAAACACGTCGGACGGATGAACTGGCCCTTCACCATCGTTAGAGTCCTTGTTTTCTTGCTCACTATTTCGCTTGGGTTTAGCTAAAGCGGAGAGAAAAGACAAAAACTGAATTTTCGATCACAAACAAAATTTTTCTGTTTGCGCTTCCACTTCAAAACATGAAAACGTACTTAAACAAATGTATGATAGTTTGGACAAATCCAGTTCTTTCTGCCGGGGAAGTTTATCATGTTACTCACTAATGGTTATAGCTAAAGCCTGGATGTCTTATTGAAGTGTACAAGATAAAAAATATTACTTTTTTAAAACATAAGGAACTGTTGTCTGGGTTTTTCACTTCTGGGCGCTTTGAGGACAGAAAGACGTATATTTGACGCTGGATTTGAAAATGAGATTAAACTAATGAGTTTCTTTTCGTCAGTAGAACATTAATTGTCTGATTTTTGCTTTTACGCCAACTCTGTGAAAGAAACGTATAAAGCCGAGATAACGTTTTTCCCTTTTTTACGCCAATCAATACTTTACGATGCCAAGCTCTTAAGGGTTGTGACTGGTGCCAACTGTATTTGGAAACTAAGAAAACTTTTCGAGTTTTCAATTTTGAGAAATAACTAATACCAATAATTTGTACTCCTCAAGTCAAACAAAATAAATGGTCATTCGTCAGCAGACCTAGCTTAAAAATTAAGTCTATTCTGGTTTTTAGACAAACATCGGCCAACAACAACACAGTATAGTTAAGCTGTTTTACTGTGTCATGAGAAGCATTATAAAAGCAACTCTGAAGACAGACATTTTATTGTTTGAGTCTACGGTGATGCCTCGAGAAATAGTTGCTGATAACTTTTTCTTTTAACTTTTATAAAAGATTAATTTCCCAAAGCGACTAAAATTTCTTGTTTCAACAAATCGTACTTGACATCTTATCTTAATTTCAGCGTATGCTGGTTGGTGTTTTAACAAAGCAATGAAAAGAAAGAAAATCGACTGTCTAAGCCGTTACTCATCCCCTTTAAAGCTTAATTAAGATTTGCAGCGTTAGTTTAAGTAGATACTTGAGTACCGTTTCAATTTTGTGGTTTCAGAAAAGAGGATCAAAATGGTGCTGGCAAAATCTTAAACAGTAATTGTATAGGCACAAAACCATGAAAGAGCTACAGAAACATATTTGGAACTTATTGCTGAATTCAAACTAACTCCTTCCGAAAATTGCGTAAACACATTTATAGTCTTTGTTATGGGTTTCTGCGCATTCAGCTTGAACGTTGGTAATGCTTTGCTTTTAAGTTAAGTGAAGAACGACTCGCACACTGTGTGTCGTTTGACAATTAGTATTAAGCTTGTAGTTCTACAACAAGAAACTCATTACACAAGAAATATATAGAAGCACCCTTCTGTGCAGTTTTGATACTTTTCGCAGCGGGAGCACGTAGTATAAACTATCAAATCTTGTTGGTGAAATTAAACGAAAATAACTCGGGAGTGCTGACGAGGGAGTCGCGCTCGGGCCGGAGGGCGATGGAGCTGTTTATAGTGCTTTCGTCTAAATACTGTTTGCATAACGTTTAGCGGAAGAAAGAAAACAATTTTCTGCCAAAATGTCCTTCATTAAACTTCACTTCAGGGGTTGAAACGACGATAGAACAAGAGCAGCGAGAAGGCTGACACAAATAAATAGTTTTAATCGTGGAATTAAAGTCACACCCCTTCGGCAAAAATAGCTTTTAAACGAGAAATTTATCGCACCGACGCGCACATTGGTGTGAGAGTTCAAGTTAGAATAAACTGAACTCATTTTATTGTTTCATATAGTTTGGAAGAAATTACTTTAAGCTGAAAAGTATTGTACAGACAGAAATGTTAGTCCAGTAATTATTTGCTCGTTCTAAGCACATCAACAGTAAATAAATAACTTGAATAAACAACGAGCAGAACCGTCGATTTGCCAGATTTTCAAAAATATTTTGCGCAGCTTGGTTAAAGACTGGGAAAAATTCCCAATTGTTATAAAAACTAAAAACGACATCGAGCACAGTTTGAATCGAAAACAGCGGCGTACTTTGTGATAACGAGATTGCAACGAAAGACTCCTCGCGAGAATCAAACTAAAAGACTTTTCAAAACACCAAAGGAAATTAAGTGCCTCAGTTTGGAAAACTGTATTCTTGCCTCCGTTAATCTAAGCACGTCACAAAAAACACAAAATGTGTTTGAAGTATAAAGTAAAAGTTACGTTCTTAGAAGCACAACTTCATTTTCATTTTTCATTTTTCACAATGGCGATTGATCAATAAGAAAACGAGTCAACGGAAAACGATATTGAAATGAAGATAAAGTTACACAAAAAATGCCTGCTACATGAATTTTTTTGTTTCAAAAGGGCAAAGGAAACGAACAGTTCTAACAAACGAATAAAGCAAACTACTGATGTTAGAACTAACAAGATATTCGCTTCTTTTATGGAACCTTTTTGACATCTGAAAGGCGAAAGGGGTGGTAAATTAGGAGCAGAGTAGATCGACAATGTCACTCTTGTAACTAGTGGTTCATTGTTAGGTGCAAATAGGAACAAGAAGATGGCACCAGTTACAGTTCGCGATGCTCTCACGACAAGTGCAAACGGCAGAAAATGGCCATCGGTCAAATTAAATAAGAAGTGCGGGTTTTGCGGTTGGCGGCTTTTTCCTTGCGTGGGAGGAACAACGATCCAATACTTAACTCAGTAAATTAGTAAAAAACTATCTAATTCAAACTTTACTATTCTGAGCATAATTCTACCGTTCAAGTGGCTTAGTCTTAGCTCACTCAAAAGGTATCACCGATTACTCTATTCTCTTCCTTATTAATTTACCACCAGAAACCTCTAATAAATCTATTGATATCGCACTATCCTTTATGATGACATCCAAACGTACTGGGGTGGAAATTTTCTGACAACAGTTGAATAGTATCACGGAATACTTTCCGCTTCAGAAAACGGGGGTTTTTTGTGTGTTTCAGTGCAATTAGAGTCTTTAAGATTTGATAAGATTCTTCCTACCTTCTCCTCTAACCGCGTGGATGGTATGAGGGTCGCCTGCTTTGCTGTTGGTGCTTGGATGATTGCGATTCTTAAGACAAAATAAATGTATATATGTTATTCATAAATGTTATTCATTCAACACCAAAACAAGAGTTTGTGGAATTAAGCAACCATGAAGAGATCAGCCGTAGAAACGTCAGACAAAATACAACATTTGAAGAAACACGACTGTCTCCAATTGTGCGTTATGGGAAGAACAAACTAACAAAAAAGAAGTGTTAGGATAATTATGAAATGAGAGAAGGAGTTCTGGAATGGTATTATTTACTAAAATGCACAGAACATATTTGAATTCTTCGACAGAAAGGGAGAAAGAAGATGCATTTGCACACGTATATTAAACATGACTCTAGATTATTCTGATTCTTCTGAGGAAAAATTACCCAACTTTTAAAAGCTGTAAATCCTCAATATATTTTGTCTCCAGTGTAAAGGAGCATTAATAACATGGAAATTTGTATTAAGGGATTTTCTCTGTATCTTCCTTTTCCACAATAATTGGAGAACCGCTGATAGAAATTGCGAAGAAGCTTTTGGGTAGATTGAAGAGCAAAGTCTGTTAAGAAAGACTCTCTAGTGTAATGATCTAGAATAGACAATGTCAGCAAGCATCGTTAGTATACAGTTTTACTCGGCTGGCGGTATAAAATAAGGTAAAAATTGATCTGTATATTACAATTTTCCTTTGAAGAAGACGCCAATAACCCTGTTAATTGTCCTACTATTCATGAAAGTCGGGTTTCGTTCAAAAAATCTCCTGGGTAGAAAATATTAAATTTCCTTATGTGTGGTCTGAGTTCACGATAAAATTCATTATGTTCTTGCAGCTTTCTTTGAATCTGGACAGAGAACTCCAAAACTATCATCGCAGAAAGAAATGACGAATTGTTATTCTGTGGGAAACGACAAGCTGTTACAAAATTATTAAGGAGACATCACTCAACTAGTCCTTATCTATACCTTCAATTCGAGAAACTGTGACTCTGATAAAAGATGCCCTATGCGCACTAGGTAGAGTATCTTGCGGTGTGTGTATATCAAAAGTTTACTGTAAAGAATAACTATTAACATTTCATGAAGGCCTCGAAACGTTTGCCAGGCAAATTCTGTTCTCCCGTGCCTGAATCGAAATCTGCCGGAAAGTTGAGTTATTCGAGTCACTCAGGTCATGGCGAGAATACAATGCACACATGGCCATCGCCAAGAATCTAACGGTCTTATCTAGGCACTCGTAAATTATTGCACAGTTTACTTACTTAAATTTGTACTTCAAGTTAAAACAAACGACGTAATAAAACAACTCAGGAGGACTCTTTCTTTTAAGTACTCTTATAAATTACGCCCCACTGCGACCCATAAGCCATTCACAAGAACTAAACACAACTCAGACGCTTGTTCCTTCATGTAAACTTCAATAGAGAACTCGACAGGAGATTGCCTTTCGATACTTAAATTTCCCTTTTCCAAATGGGTTTTAGCGGGTGGAACGAAGATAAACTGTACCAGTTTCTATTTCCTAAAGTAACCTGCTCCAGTGTGGTTTGCAGACAACCTGTAATGTGTTTTAATTTCCATTATAGTCCGAGAAGTTCAACAACATGGCGGAACGTCTCGCGCCAAACTAAAAGAGAGTAGACATTCTCAAGGGGCTATTGAAACAATAAAATTTATACGATACTACTTTTAAAGACACGATAACCACTTTCACACGAAGGTGACAACACGTTTGTTTCGTTAAACTCATTATTTGACTTAAGCGGTCAAGAAGTGTGTTTTAGCATTAGAAATGAAAGAGCTAAACCACACGAAGGCTACTCGACAGCCAAGTTAATGCAACGTTCGATGTCTTGGCGGGTCAAGTGGATATTTCATCGCGCCATTACAATTTATGCTTGTGGTTGGCCAACTGTGTGAATCGGCGGTTGGTGAAGATTTCATGATCACTTGTTCTCGTGAACCGGTGGTAATATTCCTTATTCGTAGCTCACTTTTATTTCTTCGCCTTAGGCCAGTCTCAATAATTGGTGTTGTTGTCTTTGTTTCTTAACCGACATTAAACGATATTTTTAAAAGACAAATTGTCACTCTGCTAGACGATGCTCCGGCACTTCTATCTCGTTGGAGAAGCCAGAGCACTACACCTATGCATTGTATTCACTTGAAATTAAACTTTCAATTCAGCAATTTCATTGTAATGAATGTGCTGCCTAATGACTTATTTTTCAATTCATAACACCATGGCACTTGTTGAGGGGTTGGCTGTAAAGACTTTGCTTCAAATATTACTCGAGGGAAATACTAAGGAACTCAAAGAGAGTATTGTTTGAGATGGATTAGTTTAAAAACATCACTTCATTTTGTACGTGGCATTGAGTAGTCTTTAGTTTCGCACTGTAAGATCTGGCAAGTGTTTGCTCTTTGATAAAAATTGAAAGGATCATGAAAGAAACATGAATTAGTGACATTAAACACTAAGAAATGCTGTCAAGTATTTCTTACAGGGTAGTACAACAAAAAAGGTGTCAATGAGTCAATGCTCGCTTAAGCTACTCTTTCTTCTTTTGTTTAAAGTTAGAAAGAAACCATTTTTCATCCACAAAAACCAATTCTTGTACCAGCTGAACCTCAATTAGTCAAATTCTGTTTCCTGAAGAGAAGAGTTTATCTTACTCACTAACCACAAAGGTAAACCAAGTGAAATGTATATATCCTATATGTACAAGTGGTTAGCAAATCTCTGAAGTATATAGTTCCTGCCTACTCGAAGCAATTTAACGTATTTTGTATATAAAAATGAACAAAATTCTTTTCATGTGCAAAGATCTCGTGAGGTCTTCGCACTTGGTAAGCAGGTTTTAATCACAAAGAAACAGGAAGAAAAGCTAAGCCACAAAGACAGCGTTTGTGTTCAATAAAAGTGACACGAAATATTTACGTATTGGATGCCGTTCTGTTAGAGGCGTTTTTATGTTGTGATTAAAAGAGCAAACGCTCCTCGGGTGTTATGACAAGAAGTTAATACAACTGTGTAGTTAACAGAGTTTGTTTCTCTATACCTGCGTCTCATTAGGAAACTGTAGGCCTCCCGCAGTCACATCTCGTCTTATTTGGCCAAAAATATCATGTCTGCTCCTCACTGAATAAGGATCGTCTCTGTTTGGTCCATGATCAATCCCTGGATGGAAATGGTTAATGGACACGGACTGTAGAGGGTCTAAGTCTTCCGGTCGCGGTCTCAATCCAAGACTATGTCGTGGCTGGTTGTGAAGCCCAGCTTGAGGGTGAGTGACTCCGGGCAAACCTTGACTCGTTGGATGATAGCCTGTCGGTTGACCGAACTGCTGCTGCTGTTGATGTTGATACGGCTCTAGGGGTTGTTGGAAATCAAACCGTGGTTGATTTTGTGGATAGTGTACAGTTGGGTTGAATTGCGGCGGAAAATACGGATGCGCTTGAGTTTGCATGGGAGGTGGAAGTATGTCCCTCATGTCGCTGTGCCGACTGAACTCGTGTGTTGGTGGAGTGTGAGAGAGCCTCGGTGCACCAGAGACAAGTGCGTTCTGACTGGTTGCAATTGCTGGTGGCGAAGACCCAACACAAGTCACTTGACTCACTGCTGTATTCGCTCCATGGAGCCCAAGACCGCGATCCTAGAACGCAGTAAAAACATAAGGTATTAATAAGGCTATTATCTAATAAACATAGCACGCGTGATATAGATAGCAAGCGAACACTCGGGTGATTCGCTTCACAGAACTAGCCTCTCACAAGCAGGTTGCTTCACAAGCGTTGACGCTATGGACAAACTCCCAAGCCACAGCGACTAATAGCACTTTACCATCATCTAGAGAACATCTGGGTAGCTGCTATAAAACGCTGTCCACACAATAGTGTGTTTACCGGTGGACTGCCAAGACACTTGACGTTCACATGCGCAAGCCTCTAGCTAACAACTGACTGGATTGTGTAGTTTGAATGACGACCCTACACGTTTATAACCATACCTCAGCTTCTATTAACTCAAAAGCGGATGAGGAAGCCCCTGCTACTTTCGAGTGAGATGATGTTGGAGATATGGGAGTTAGTGGCGGGGACAGATCTCGGGTCTCGGATCTCTTTCTCTTTGCTAGTGGTGGCCGGGCAGCGATTTGACTGGAACTTCTGCTTCCCAACAGCTCGAGCCGGGATGTCATAATTAACCTTAATTTACGCTCAATGTAAAATGTTTTATAACCCCGGGCCTTAGCAGTCGGTGGCGTCAAAGTTTGCACTGACACACAAAAAAATTGCTTACACGATCAAAACACTACACTACAACATTGATGGTCAAAAGGCCCCAGCAATTAGCGCCTTAGGGAATGATGGGAAAACTTCTTCTTACTAAAGAGAAGACGGTTTAAATTTCGTGCGGCGGCACTTCTTTGTGAGTGTGACCGAGCCTTGCCGATCACTTTCCAAGCGATGCTCAGGGAATTGACAAGTTCTTGAGTGGCGAGCCAGACAGATTTTAATTATTTTTTGTCGTATTAAAGTTTCCAATTATTTGCAAATCAATTGAGGCCTCCCGATGTGCCACGGCGTTTGTTTACTCTTCAGCGTGTCTCTGATTGGCAGATTACGAAAGAAAATCGTATAATAATACTCGCGAACACCCAATGATATGAGGAATATAAACAGAGAGGCGGAGTTCTATGACTACTTGCACCGGAGTTCTTTGTAGGTTTATTCTCTTTGTTTGTATGAGAAGTGGGCGTGAGCAAGTAAGAGAGGTATCGGGCTTCTAAACAACAACTCGTGAACGTTTTGTTTACAGAAAAAATACCTCAGCGCGCTCTACTTCTGTATGTTAAATGGCCACAAAGATCAGCGACAAACTGCGAAATGTGCAATTATTACCACATACTCTAGACAATTTGTATACCGATATCACGATTGGTTTGCTTAATGAAATGTGACAATATATTTCCTGAGTCGTGACTCGTACAGCGAACGTTTTATGGTGTAAATTATACAAGATTAGGTGGCGGTTCGCTTTGAAGTGAGTTCCCATTATAACAAGATCAGAGAACGTTTCTGCGCTCCTAAATAAGGCGAGTTCGCGCTTACTTGCGAGCACGATACAGTCGCGCTCCAGAGTCTACTCAGCCAAACACAATAAGTCAAGGTGCGAAGTAATTTGCACCTTTGGTTTGAAACCCAATAGCTCGCTACATCGGGGCGAGCCAAGCAGATAATGTCTTTCCACGCTATCTTCGAATCAAACTAATGCGTTGAATAAATCATCAAGATTAATACAAGAACACAGAAGCAGGAGGTTTTCTACTCCTACCTGACGTGACGCATGTTTGAATCGGCTAACAGGCCAACAGATTTGATTAATTATTCAGTAAAATGGTTTATTTTATTACAGTATGTCACCAAGTTCTCCTAATGACTTTTGCACTCACTGGTAAAAAATTCCGAGTTTTTATTAAAAAAAGTCCCAGTGCGCTCTCAATAATATAATTACCTTTTCTACAACGTTGGAATGGCAGTAATCCAAACTTGCTCAAAGTCCCCCAGAAAAAGCCCCTTTGACAACGTTTCGGTCGCGGTGTTTCTTTCGTTCAACTTCAAGTGCTTTTAGGCTTGCAGTACTTAAAATCTTCAACTTTCAAGAAAATCTGTAGATATCATTAATTCCCGACACAAGCCGGATATTTGCTGAGGATCAGATCAATATTGTGCAAACTCGATAAACTGTTTGAGATCAACTGAGCGACATAATGGCAGTGTTTGCAAACCTGCGATTATCTATCAATTTTTCTATAAACAACCAAACAGTATAGATTAACAAGAACTCGAAGGTTAACAGGGAATTTGTTCTCTAAGCTAAAGTGACCTGCAATGTTTACTATAATCTCCTACAAGCTACTCATGAATGATAAAAGCTTTGTTCGCGTGAATATTTAAATTCGTTTGAACAGAGCCGGCCGTTGTTATATTCAGGAAACAGAAATTGATAGTTTGTATTCCTCCCCCGCTCAAACGACGGTCCTACCTCATGCTGATTTGAATGTTCTTTAGTTCGGAAACAAACATATTCGGAACAATGTTACTATACCAAGTGGCCAGTTCGTTACCTTGCAACTTCAAACCACATTGTCAGGTCATCCAAGCGGTTTCTTAGCATCGATTGAGTGGTAGAATAATCTTGAATCAGTAATGTTATGATAATGCTTCTTCGTTTCGCTTCCTGACACCTACCAGTCACGAAAGCTTTAAACCAAAATACTCACAACTTATCCTACTATCTTTCTCTCAGTTCAGTTGTTTAAAAGCCGATTAGCAAAGAGCGAGACGTTTTGTGCCTTTCCAACGGCCCAATAATACACAAGAATGAATTTCCCTCAGCTTGGCTTCTCTGCTATTTGCATATCATGCCGACACTAAACAATGAGAAAGGATGTTTTGGCTGAAGAACTAAACTCTTAAAATCGATCGGAACAAGAGTTCAATACTATCTCTCAAAGGCCACTTGAAAAGCACATTCAATCTGTGCGAAGAAACAGAAGATCGTGCTTTCAGCCTAACACACAGTAAAATACTTTGTGTCAGTTTTACTTTCACCGTAATGAATTTTAAACAGTTTCTTTCAATACTTGAATTGAATATGTACTTGACACGTTGCTTGAGACCCGTTGTCTGTGCTTTAGTTGTGTGGAGTTGATCGCCGCACCCAATCTCCCAACCGCGCGATCGCATCCCTGCGATGAATCTGTTCGGCATTGCGGCCGAGGATTACGCTATGCCTTTGGGCCAACAGCTCTTGTTCGTCCTATGTATTGATACCTGATCATCACTCGAGTGTTAATTGCCACTTACGGGCCTCTTTATGAGTTAGTGACAAGTTTGTCACCTTACTATTTGCTTTTCTGCACTACACTAACACTTCAACTTACCTTTTGGCAGATGCCTCCACCACAATGCTAGTTAAAACCTTCTAACCAGTGCAAGCGAATGTAAGAAACAAACTATCAACAGGTTGGTTTCTCCGATTAGTTTAAGCGTACAGCGTAGAAACGTAACTCTGCACAACCCTTTTAGTTGTAAACACATCGACACTTGGCCGTTTCAGAACAAATAATTTATACACACTTCCTTTGTTCCGAAATAGGGCTTCAAAGAAAAGCCGAGGTTGTTTTTATACTTTAAAAGGCTTTAGATGCGCAAAAACGTGTATGAACTGATGAAAAACAATAATTACAAGAAATGAATAGCTTTACAAACAGTGCACTTAATTCTATTTGCTTATACTTTCAACAAGGATCAAACAATTAGATCTTACCGCGGTGATATTATATTCGAAATAGCAAGAAACTGTTGCTTATTATAGAGACAGTAAGAAAACACACAACTTAAGACTTAAATTAATAGCAATTCATTGTCTGAGTTGTCATATGAAGTTTACATACGAAACCCCATAAACTCGCAATGTTTTCTTGTGTGGTTTGAGTGAGAATGTTTACGTAGTTTGTCTTTGTAGTCAGCTGTATAATAACACTGATCTCGATAGCTGGTTAATGAGTCGCATCAGACTTCAGTGCGCGATGTCAGCATGATTCTCAAAACAAACACAATCTTAAACAGGCATACCTTGCTCTGTGTCCAATGTGAAGAAGGTGAACTCTTTGCAGCTTCTGAAGTCGTGCTAAGCATGGCCAGGCAACACCACAGACTACATAAAAACTCGCTCGTTACTAGCACATGTTGTCCAGTTTCATGTTAGGAACCATTGAGCAGCGATCGGAACCGCCGCAATTAGTAAATCAGTTATTTGACAGAATTATCTCTTATTGGACGAATGTGCCACCGTGATTAAGGCAACACTTTTCAAATTTGTGCTTCTTTCTCAACTATAAACATCCTGTCTATTTGAACGCGGGAGTACAAGTAATTTGTTCCAAACTATTGGCGGCATGCGCCCTCTCGAATGGTCGCCAGAGCGCTAAAATGACCAAAATAGACCCAAATCTTTGACTGTCTATGCGTTCACGACCTTGGCGTTTATTTGAACTTATTACCGATACTACTTCCCTGCGCTTTCTAGAATATTTGATAGCAAACTAAAGCGCAGCAAAAAGATAACTCGAGAGTTGTTTTCAACAAGTTAGTGAAGACGAGAAATTTATGGACGGAAAGAGTTTAGCAGAGTACAAGTGAGTTTAAAAGAATCCAATTTAGTTCGAAACTCG
>JAOBYF010773870.1:0-14448 GCA_025403605.1 Parazoanthus darwini
TGAAGAGTATGTAGAAAATAGAGCTGATGGATCCTGACATAACAAAACTGTTTGCTCCGAAACGTTGAAGAAATGTTCGGGAAAACCTCGGGGAGCATCCAAAGATTGATTAACAATGCAAAACTGCAAAATTGAGTTTGGAACCCCATTAAGTACAGTTGTTCTCATCAGTGCATGGTTTTCATTTGTTCAGGGTTGCAACACTTTTGCTATACTCATGTGCCTCTTGCTTCTCCATCTGATATTTATAGCTCTTGAAAAAGTTTGCTTACAAACATTTCATTTTGTACCAGACTCTTGCAAACATTTTATTCTGAAGTTTCATGCTTTGTAAACATCAGTTTTTTTCTTAACTTCTCATACCCTCTCGCCCCCCCCCAAAAAAAATACTTAATTCAATTTATTCGTCTTCTGAAAATTGAAGAGCCACTGCTGTAAGATTTTTTCTTTGTTACACACTTCTGCTTTCTGACTAATGAGTAGACGATCTTTGTATAAAAAAGAGCTGTATTCAGGATTATGAAAATTGCTCAAGTATTGTTTAAAGAAGCTCTTTACAGCCACATTATTGGTTTATCTTTTTTGACAGAAGTTAGATTTATTAATCGAGAAATTGAAACACTTTTGATCACTCTCCCGCTTAGGTTCATGCCTTTCTTAAAATTATTACTTGTGATTCGGCCCAGATCTTAAGACAAGTTGATCTATAAAAGGAGAGTCGGTATAACGTTATCAACGCCTAAAACAGACTATCCGTATCGTTTGTCAGCCATAGATCGATATCTGAGCAGTGTCTCTATATGTTCTAGCTTGAAAATTGTTAATAAACCTATGTTTCAGTTAGATGTCGGAGCAGCCTCTAAACGTCTGCAAACGCATTTTGATTAATTCATTGAACCCACACACACGCACACGAAAAAAAAAACTCGGGGAACATTCCATGTTGAATTCTTGAAAAGAAAATTAAGAAAGTTCATCTTGACTCGGCACTAAGAATAGACCTTTTTTTAAAAAAGGGAGTGTATTCCGGGGCATACAATTGGATTATACTGTTTCATTGGGTTACTAAAAGCTGCTTTTGAAAGCCTTAGATTAGCAAATCAAAGGGCGACAACTATAACAATAACTATGAATCGGTTTTTGACGAACTGAGCCCGATATCAAGCATTTCATAACTTAAACAAATACTAGCTCAAAGTTAACAAAAGCTAGCTAGGGTAACATTTAATACGCCGAGTGGCGGATTAATTGATCATTATTCATCAATGAAAGCAGGATATTGGCAGAATAGAAGAAAAAAGAGTGTTTACAATTACAGACAAAAGATCATACAAAGCACCGCCTTTCCTTCAATTTGCGACTCTGTTTGCCTAGCTGCGTTAAAATAATCCATTTATAAAGATAAATTGCATCAAATTTTTCATATAATTGATAATTGTTCAACTTGCGCCATCAAACCAAGGTATATTAGAAAGTTAAGGGATGAAATAGGCGACGTATCACAATGTGTCACAAAATATGACCAAAAGAAATATAAGAAAAAGTACAATCAAGCCACACGCTTTATTGTTTAAGAACCAAATGGTATTGGCAAGGGCTTGTTGCAAGTAACATTTCTGGAACATTTAGGCTATTCTCGCCTCAAATTGTTTTGAAATTGTTCATATTTTTGTATATACAAAAACTGCTTCAATTGAAACATTGAGATTTTGCTAAGCTGAACCAGAGCTTTGAACTGAAAATTTTCTTGTTTCAGTTTTGTTATTGAATGTGGGTAAATCTAAGCCTCGTGACAAGTGTTCTTACAAAGTTCATTCAATAAAGAAAGGACAGTTTTCCAAACAAAACCGAGAGAGAACATATTATATTTAATTTCCACGATAAGAGCCGGAATTAAGTAGTGGAAATGACAAAAGAATTAAAGAGAAACACTTTACAGTATTACGAGTAGAACTACAACAAAGGGAACAACCTGCAGATGTTTGTCAATGAATCCACGTGGCCGTAAAATCAACTCATAGATAGATAAGGTGATCTTTATAGGAGCTCTTTCATTGTGTCTGTCATCGAATGGCTGACTGACAACTTGTGAGATATTTGAAAATGTCATTGATCTTTCATCGTTGATCCGTTTGTGTAGCACTCTTGTTTAAGCCTTCCAGCCGCAGTCGGAGAAATAGCTTTAACATTTATAACAAAAACATTAAAAGATTAACGCAGTGAGTTTAAGTATGACCCTTTAGCAAATGAGCCCAAAAATACTACACTATGTTTTTAATTCCGTGTTCTAGCTTTTGGGTACGATAACATTTCTACGTGAAAATGAATGATAGTAGCTCTGTTTCTTTATTTCGATTTTTGTTTGGGTTTTAGTTGGGGAAGTGAGAACGTTCCTCTAAAAGAAACATATGATTGGACAAAAATATATAAGTTGGCAGATTATACACTGAAGAAACACAAAGCTATACCCTTTTGATATAAAATACTTCGTCGAATAATCCCCAAAAGTCAATTTGAATAAAACTGAGTATGAACACAATGATCGCTGTCGTTTTTACGATAGCTATTCTAAAACTTTACAGCATTATTTTTGGAGTGGACGTCGGTGAACGCTCTATGGTCCGAATTCAGAATTCGAGTTAAGATATTTATAAGCTTAAGCTTATATTATTTAAAAGGTTTTCTTTGGATTAGGAGAAACTCTCCTTTTGTTGCGAACTGTTTAATCAATCTAGTCAAATAATATAGCAGTTATTATGCAGGGTAATAGGCTCAATTTCATGGTGTGTATAACTTATTCAAAGAAATATTTTGTTAGATGAAAATTAAAGACTGCACTTTATATAATGCAAAACTTGTAAAAAATATAAAAAACTCCATTTTTTGTCAGTGGGCTGACAAGATTGAACGAAAAGTAAAATACTCTCATGCAATAAAAATGGATAAGCCACGGAGCTACTTTGAAAAGGGGGGGGGGTGGGGTGGGGGAGGGGTCTGACTAGTGACTCAAAGTGGGAGTTGGCAGAAAACACTTTTTGTTAGTAACCATTATAATTCTAAAAAACGAGTGGGGGCGATTGGCCCCGTCCCCCCCCCCTCCCCCCATACAGCTCCGCGGCCCTTGTATATTGTTGCCAAAATATGGATTCTTCACCGATGTTTCTGTAATACAGACTATTTGCACAAAAACGTTGATCATGACTTGGGGATGCAGTTACAGCTTCACTTTAGGACGACATAGAGTGTGTGACCGCAAATACGTTACAACCAACTTAGAGTTTTTCTCGACCAAAGCGGTTGTAATGACTAAATCATTAAATGACCTATAAAATTAGCCTACATCACCACAACATCCCAGCTTCTAATTTATGAGAAACTCGAAAGCCTTTTCAAAAAGTTAAATGAATATGATCAAAGAAACTCTTTCAACTAAGTTAACAAGTTCAGCCTTTTTTAATTACTATTTTCATGATCATCCACAAGAGCATTTAAATAAATTGTCCCAACCGCCTACTGCGCTCTAATATTCAAGTGTTTATATTTAAATTTCACATTTATTGCACAATAGATTTACGTCTGGATAACGGAACTGGTATTAAATTGTCCTTTCACACCGACAAGAAAGAGAGGCACACAAAGCCTTTAATGGCTTTTAATAGTAGTTAGGTCTTGTTTATAGAACAAGATAGATAACAACTAATTTCCGTTTACTTGCGTCAGACTTATTGGGCACACGCTGTAAAAGAAAGAGTGAACTTTTCCACAATTTTAATTGAAACAATTAAGCCCTTGGTCAACACTCTCGCAAACCGAAGAAAAGAGTTTCAGGTATAACTTTTTTTAAAAATAATTACTGAAAGGTAAAACGCACGAACTCATGCTTAACTTTTCAACTATAAGTACAGTAGGAAGAAACTAAATATGGGGGCTAAATGAAATATCTCGTTTCCGCGCTTTGTCAGAACGACTGATTTCGACTATCCAGAGGGGTACGATATTTGGTGATGAAAAGATGAAAGTTGATTAGAAACCCTCACTATTTTTTTTGAAACTGGCTGAATCTGATTCCACTGGCCTAAAAAGAACGTGTGAGTATACAAACCTTTCCTGGCCTAGCCCATTCAGTTTAAGAAACCCAGTTTAGTTCAATTCGAAGTCGATATCAGAAGTTTCCTGGAAGCATGTTCCTTTTATTCATAAGAACCTTTCACTACAAAAACGTTTTGGCTGAAGAATTCAAAAATTTAAGAAATTGTTAGAACTCTGATGACAGAATGAAAACAAACGGTTGTTTCTATGTTATTTTTAAATGGAACGAAGAACCGTTACCAAAACCTTAAAACTATTAATTTTCAAGAGTTTTCATTAGGCTATATATATATGACTAATCATTTTGGTGCAATAAGCCAAAATTCTATGCCTGTCTCATTATCTATAGTTACGAATTTTGCTGTTTCCATGGTTAAAAGACATTGTGTTCTCCCAGCAAACTGACCGCGCTGAGTATTCAAAAGTTGGTCAACTCGAGCCGAATGGTAAAATGTGTTTTTCCACTTGGGATTAAGCCCCATAGTAAACTTTGAGGCAATCGTAGCTGGGAACTTGACAGTTAAGTAAACCAAAAAGGACAGATCAAAGCATTCGATAAAAAATAGTGTTTTGACAAGTTATGGTTCTCGAATTTACCCCCTATTTCCCTATTTTCGCATTATCAAAATTTTGAACTATTTGGTATTTTTGTGTAAGAAGACCTTCGCATCGACGTTTTTTTCCTATCCTTGATTCAACAAGAAATGCGTGAACTTGCTAATTGGTTGATGAGATTGGTGCATGAAGCCATAGTACTTAAACCTAAGTAACCGATAGTAATAAGAACGATAAAGAAAAGAATGTGTTGTCAAGATTGAAAAACAAAGCAAACTATTGCGTCAGCTACAAAACGAACTAATTTTTGTCTCGTTTCAAAAGGTTGGTGGACGATTTAGCACAAAGAAATCGCTGAAGAAAGGGACAGACGATTTACAGACTGGACACCGCATATAACGCCTTTAGGTGAGGGATGAGGTTAGGAAAAGATAAGTTCAAAGAAATTTCTCTAACTTCATCTTAGTTGTGAAAAGAAACTGTTTGCTTGATAATATACTGTCAAATATTCCCAAAAACCCAATTATGTGTGTCTTGATTGGCCATCCATTGTACTGTCGTACGCTCCGTTTCCAAACACAGCACAAGCTTAAAGATAAAGTCGGTGTATGATTTGCGTTTTTTCAGTTAGCGAGAATACATTTGTAAAAAGATATTATCAAGGAGCTTTCTTTAATTTAGCGAAATAATTTTTATTGTGAGATTATAAATTAAACTCCGTTTGTCATCTCATGTAGTACAAAAAATTTCGAACTCAAGAAACATATATAACGTTTTTTTATTGGTTGGGAATAAACCTTACAGACAAATTCACTTCAGGCATATTTTTAGATTGCCGTTGCTGAAAAATAAACCTACAAACTGTCGCCTAAAACCGATTTGTAACAGTTTGGGAAATTTATGAATCGTACATACAGGAAGTAGACTGTTAAAAGCTTTTTAAGTTCGACCGACTGTTGTAGAGCGCCAATTTTATATGGCCTTATGAGTCCCGCTTAGAACACAAACCATTTTTTCCGACATGTGTATCTAAACGACGCAATGAGAGACGAAACCAGAGGAACAACATATAATTCTGTGTCTGCCCAGTTATTCAGAACTTACTGCGATGTGTGCCAAACTCGGAAGAGGGGCTAGATATAGAAGTGATTTACACTGGACGAAGAAAAAATTGGGTCCGAGGATCCCAACGGTTAACTACTCACCAAAAGAATATCGCTGTGTTGCCAGCATGATGGTCCTGATGGAGGAGTGACTAACATACCTTACCATATAGTAATCTAGGAGACGTGCATGGGTTCGACTTCGAGTCCCGTTTAGGATATAAACCATTTTTTCCGACATGTACATCGAACGACGCAGTGAGAGACGAAACCAAAAGAACAAAACGCTTCAATTTAGAATCAACTGTACAACTTCCGCCGTGTCTTTTTTTAGCACCGTGAAATAGGAGGATTGATATTTTTGCAGATAGACGATCTTTGGATTTACTTTGCATGGCATGGTGTACTGGTTTGCAGTAAGATTGTTTTGAGTAAGGTGACCAAGTAGATGGACAAAATAACAATTCATTGTCGTCTAGAATATAGGTGTTTGTGGTTAATACTTTATTGTAACTGCTACGGCTGATACGGATTTATAGTCAATGTCAATGATATGATGCCTGCATGCAAGGTATTTGTCCCGATTGGCAAAACACATTTCTTAAGCTAGAAGTTATGGCACTTCTAGACATGCATATCTAAAACAAATTGATAACTTCTTCTTTTTTCTGTGTTTGTCTCTGTTGCTTCTAATATAAAAAAACAAGCACAAATCAAAAGAGCTTTTGTGGACAGTTTTCAGTTTTTCAGAGTCGTAAAACGCAACCTCCTTTTTCGGAGGGGAAGCCTTACACGGCGAAGAAGAGACATTAAAAGCATTAGAGCAATGTATATGGTATAAAGCACTTAGAATACTTAGTTTTCTAAAGCAAGAGAAGAGAAAAACTTAAACTGCGAAATATATGTTTGGCAGCTGTATGGCGTTTATTTATGTGCACTGAAGATAAGCTACTCAGAAAGGAATAATTTCTAAAATGTTAATAATATTTTAAAATATAATTTCTAAAATATTAATAATACAAAACAAATAGCAGATTGATTTAAAGCCACCCTGCACACATGCATAAGTGTTCGAACAAGAATTGGCTTCCAAAAAACATTGGTACCATACACGATCTCTTCTTTTGCCCAGACAGTTAGCTTTCTGTTTGCTCAACCGACCTGCTGTGCAGCTAGTGTCAGTAACCAAAGCAAACGGAATAATTCTGGAACTGACGCATAAATTTAATACAACACGCATTATACAAGCAAAAGACATAAAATTCACGTTACTTCAGAAATTCAAGTTTCAGACAAAACTGAGTCACCGGGTCAGTTGCTCGAGACTTTCCATGCAATAACATTGTATAATTAAACTACGAAAAAGTTATGCTGCACGATAACAAAACGTCGAAAGGTAAACACATAACTGTATCTGGTACATGTTTTAGTAATCGATCGAGTTTAAAATCCTATAATTCATAAATTTCAGTCACGGTGAAACATTGATGCTTTCTATTGAACTCTCATCGTCATTCGTGGGGACAAAATCAGGTCAGACTCTTTTCTTCACGATCATCATTGACGCGTTGCACCGCTGCAAATTTACGCCCACAACAATTGTCTATTCAGACAAAGTTAATTTTTCTTCGCAATTTCTTAAATGCTTCAGACCTTTTATCTTATTTCACGTCCAATTCGTTCCAACTCTGTCAACTCCATACCGCATATTTTTATGTGCCAGATTATCAAGGTGTGTGTTTATCAGTTAAGTTTCTTTCTATTCAGTGACTTTGTTTAATTAAACTTCTGTTCTCATTTTTATTGAATTTTGAAGTGATCTGAGAACAGTTAAGACTTTCCCCACCAATGGGTTTTTATTGTCCCTTTAACTTTATTCAATTTCCGTCGTGCTTTTCAGTTTTAATAGAACCGCATGACTTTTGTCGTACACTTATTTCTTCAAAACGTGACCAGAACCGTGGAAAGAGTAAAAGTATAGATAATCAGGCAAATAGTTTGGAGAATCTTGCGATTCCATGTACTACTGCTACTTCTACTACAGGTAATGCATGAATACATATCTTATGCCACGAAATTAGCGTGTTTTGTTTTGACTATGAAGTCATTTGTCTTCCTGAACAAGATTGTTTTGAGTGAAGCCTAAAGGGGCCCCCTGATTGTCATGTCTAAATTGTTAACTGATCGACCAACCGAATCATTTTCGATTAGGGATTGTAATTTAAATTAGCAGTTTAGTAGCACTTTTCGCAGTGAAGATCCCCATGCTGTGTGGAAACAAGGTTGAAATCTAGAGCTCAAGACCAGGCTGGCACAAAAGAAACCGGACAAACCGGACATTCAGTTTGAGCATCTATCACATTGTAAGTACTTGATTTCTCAGAAGATGTTGCACCAAAGTATTACCCAGAATTTTGACTACCGCAGAACATTCGATACCCCTCATCTTCCGCTTTCATTGAAGCAGTTTTTAAAAAAAATTTTAAAAAAATGCTAATTTGCGGTATCTATTAAAGGAAACGTTAACAGATTGGAACTAAATGTATGATCAAAAGATCTTCCTCGGTACGAGTGTTCCGGCAAAATCTTGTCCTATATGTTCAAAAGGAAACGCTTTGCGATCATTTATGCAGTACTTGTTGTTGTTCTGCTGGTAGATCACACTGACACAATTGTCTCGTGCCATTGTCTGCAGCCAAAGTTCTCTCTCTTTCTGAGTTTAAAGAAATTGGATTTGAAATGGAATAATAAACTTCTACCGAACAATGATGTAAAACAATTAAGACGTAATTTTATATTGATATGATTGGCACATTCGAAGACGTTGTGTTACTGTTAGCAGCTCTCTATAAATATAATTTCCCAAGTGCATGGCTTTCACAGGCAATTACGGCCTCACCGCATTAGAAAATATGGTCCGATGGCATTTCATTGTTCGCTGTTAGACAACGTTTACGGTTTGCTGGTTCTTGACAATGAGAGAAGCTTGATGTTTAAAAACGGACAATATTTTGAGCATTCTAAAGAAGCCTGTTTTCCATAAATGGCATAATCCCAGGCCAACCGCCAATTTGTTCAGGCGATCGAGGCGATCATATGGAATGCTCTAAAAACTCTGGAGACGACCGGGACGATCGGGAAGATGCCGATAGTCGGAATCGCCAGCTTTTCTATCCGGACGATCGGGACGAAAATTGTTGTGCGCGGTCAAATGGAAACCACTTTCAGGTGATCAATTGTCTCATAATGCAGCAGGTTTCAGAATTCACGTGTGATTCATGTGTTGCAATCAGTGTTTCTTACGATGACAAGGCCGACGAGAGACAGCTTGTTTCAAACAAGACATGCTCGAAACTACTTTGAAGACATTTTCGCAAACCTAGAAAATTTTGTTGTTGACTTCTTCAGCTTTACTAAATTAAATGCTGGCACACCCACCTCTCCCCCCCTCCTAAAAAAAAACATTCGTTCTCAATCTGCTCACCTAAAGTAATACTGTATTCTCTTCCTTTTTTTAAGGAAAAAGGGAAGAGAATACAGTATTACTTTAGGTGAGCAGATTGTATTATCTTCCCTATTTAAGAAAAATTCCTGTGCACTAAATCTGAGCTTTCGTGGTAGTTTTCTTTCCCTTCTTCGGCGTTTACTGAACTGCTAATGTAACTAAATATATTACATCATTTTATCGCTCCCATTTTGAAACTGCTCGCCCCAGAGTTTCCATGTAGTCGTCCCAGTCGTGCCGATCACTCGCAGATCGCTTGCAAATTTGGTGGGAAGATTTGCGCGACTGGTGAAGATCCGGACAATTAATGAAACACGTCGAAAATCATTTTCACGTCTCGTTGAACCCTTTTACAGCCTTGAAACTGGCACATGTAGTATGAAATCTAAGCGTTCTATTTACTTAAGTTTCATGGAATATAAATGATGTGCCAAGAAGGCGAAATATAACAAAATGCAAGGACTAAAAGTTACCTACAATGAACTACAAATACATGAGACTTACCCGTTGCAGTCATTTGCCGTAAAATCTCAAAATACGCCCTCGATCGGGAGATTTAATAGAGATTGTGTAACTCGGGCTTACTATTGGGAACACCAAATGGAGAGGGGCTTTCGTGAACGAGTTTCCCTAACTTGTCGTGTTTGGCCACAAACTCAGTCCAATTTCTTTAACAGCAAGAAAGGGTAGTTACAATATATCTACTGGTTCCTAGCAAAATCAAGTAAATCAGGTCTTTGTCCCAAATGTAATACGTAGATATAAAGCCTGCTACTCCCTGTTCATCGACCATATAAAGCATTATCAAGTAAAATTTAAACAATTTACGTTTGATTCACTATTTTTCTGCAAGGCTTCACACTTCAGTTTTCAAAGCTTATCGGTGGCGATCACAATAATTAATTATATTATAAATCTGAAATTTCTGATTTATATGTTGTAGATCTGAGACTCGTGTAATTCTCAATCCGTGCTTATATTTACATAACGTTAAAGTTGTTGTGTTTGGATAATTATGGTACACAACTCTGCTTTCCTGCTCCAAAGCAAAACAGTGCAAGTCTGGATCAAATTCTAAACAACGAAACTAAAATGAGTGCCTTTTTAAAAAAATCTTAATTGCACTTGTTCCATAAAAAAAATAAAGTAAACTGCAGAACGTTATACTATTTTCTGTGTTTCTAATGGCCCTCCACTTTGTCATTTCTTTCAGTTTTTCTTTGCTCAACCATTTAGAACAAATAAATCTTTACATAATTAAGCTTAAGTAACCCTATCTGCAAACAGCGGGGGCGCGACTCGCCAAATATATTAAATGTTATATATTATAAGGGCCCTATAAGCAATATAGTAAAACCCCGCGCGGTCTAAAAACCTATTTGACCGAAAAACACATAGGCTGAAAGTGAGAAACAACGAGTAATCACCGGACATCATTAGCCATCGTAAAATTTAATTAGGAGCTCTTTAGCAAACAAATAAAATCGAACCCGAAGCTTTGTGAGAAGGGAAAATGTAGGCTAAAAATAAACACAGTGTCGCGGGTTTCAGTTCTTAAAATTCTTGCTTAATTAACAGTGAAGATTTGTGTATTCCTCCGATCTAATCCTTGCTTTAAGGTTTATCTGTTCTCTAGCTATAACTGGAAAAAACTGCCGGGAATTCCTTTTTAGCAAGAAAATATCTGGCAAGCAGATGGCTGCAAAACCAAACAGCGTATAATTTATCATACAACCACACTTGACCCGACGCATTATTCAAAACGAGTAAGACGGGAATCAATCGACGTCGCATTGCGTGATGTGGAGTCCAGCCGGGCTCAAATTACTTGTAAGTTTGCTTAAAATTGGCGGGAAATGCAAATACTGCGAGCTCATTCAAGTGCTTGTACATATAATCAAGGTAGGTACTATTTTGAGCTATCAATACTGGAATGAGACTTACAACCGTAGCTATTCAGTTCGACAACCATACCTGACCTCCTTTCCTCGAACACTTCCTGAATGGAACATAACTACCTTGTCCAAATCCTCGTCGTACACTCTTTCTGAAATCCTTTGAATCCATATTCGGAACCTAAACTTGGCCATGTTCATCACCACTTGGCCATGGCCACTGCTAAGACTACTGCTGATCGTCCAAACTACGCTTTGATTTTGTGCAGTATCAAAAGTAAAAATTCTTCGCCTTTTCTCAGCTTCAGGTATGCTCTTAGCATGTTCTAAGTTTTGGGAATTCGCCAGCCTCATGAGCAAGCTTGGGAGGTATTTTGGCGTCACGATGAAAACGAAGCACCTGTGACACATAACCTTGAAAGAAAAACTGTAACGCTAGTTTATATTTTCAGTGCAGGACAGTACGATGATGTTGCTCTATGTATTCCGCGCCGGTACCATTCTCTTGGCCCTCTTCTTACGTTCCGCAGTTATTGGACGATTCACCGTTACGGTAAGTCTAGGTATACGAGAAATGAGTGTTTGTTTCTGTAATTCATAGTAGATGACCACTTTTTCTTCGACTGATGACTTACAGCAGCTTTTTCGTTGTTGTTTTTCCGCTGACAAGAAACATAGACTTACAAGATTTTCGTCTTGTAAGCCAACAAACTGACAACACTGAGCATAGATTTGGCCCTTTTTAGGGGCAAGTTAAGAAAAATTTCAGGCTCAAACTCTGGTTCAGATTCGTAAAAAAACTCGGTGCTTTTTAAGTTAGATTTAAAAATATGATTTCATGTATAAAAATAAGAATAATTTGAGGCAAACTGGAACAGTCTGCCGCTGGGGCCACAACGAGCTGGTTTTTATATAAAAAAAGTGTGTATAAGGTCAAAATATGTTCTTGCCTTTTATTTAAGCTCTTTTCATACTCGTGCTCGGTTTTCCGTAACTTGGTTCGGCAATTCAGAGTTTTTGCCTTTCTAACCTCTGTCGTTAAGGATTGGTAGTAAAAATTGAACAGCAACACAGGGTCCGATATCAATCCAAAGTGAAAAAAAGGGAGTTAGCGAAAACGTAAATTTTATAATCAAGAACTGCTTTCGATAAACATAAATGTAAATTGAAACTTCGTGAAAGAAATAGATGTTTGCTGTTATTAAGGCGATTTAACTCTTGACACAATAAGTCACGTACATACTCGACTCCTAATCATTCCTTACTTTTAAACAGCAGCTCGGGAAGTTTTGTGATTTGTTTTCTTTTAAAGACTTTTTAATATCGCTACTGATGCCCTTGAGATTTTGTCAGCAAACATTCCGGAACAAGAAAAAATAAGTAGTCGAAATAAAGAGTGCCTGAAAATCAGTCGGAGTTTGTTTGTAACACAAACGCCAGAACGTGACAAAAACAGAAAAACAGTTCAAACGCATCACGTAGTTCCGAGTTTAAGACGCCCCAATGTTGCTCACCCGTGGAATAACTTGCTCTGAAGGCGCTAGTTTCTAGGAGGGTCCTTTGGCGTGTAACGCCGTAAAACCTTAGAAGAAATAAGACTTTGAAACGTTTAAAACTGTTGAGATTATTCTGTATGTTCCTTTCTTTGAGAGTTCGTTCGAGAATACTTCGGCCTTTGACATCTTGTGGAAAGTCTTATTCTGAAGTTTCAGAAGTGAACGATAAACTATTCCACTTTATTTTCATCTCCATTTTCAGCGTATCGAGTTTATCCATTTTTTCTTTGTCTGTCTGTCTGTCTGTCTGTCTGTCTGTCTTTCTGTCTTTCTCTATCTCTGCTGTTTGAACGCTTGAACATAATACCGCCCACCTATAATTTTGCTCTGCAGAGATCTGAAATCCGGGATGTTCTCAACTTCATCAACATGGATCCTGGCGCAAGCTCAAGTAAGAACTGGAATCACGCTCTTTACATACAGTACTGTACAGCTTAAACATTAAAAGCAACGACAACAAAAGCAACAATAACAAAAATGAAAAAAATAGGCAGTCTAGGATTGCATGTGCCTAGTGGAATTGTAGATGGATACATGCATGCAAGATATTATCCCACACAACCTCGATAAGATTTTCTCTAGCATAAATACGAACTCTCGACTATGGCGTGATGTTACGAGATAATATCCCACACGCATAGACAGTGAAGACAGTGCTGTTGATCTTTGACAAATGATATCAGCGCCTATTTTGAAATCCGAAGATCGCAGTCGGCTGGTCCTCGGTAAGTCGTTGGTGCATGTATCGATTAATGCCGAGTTGATCTCGAATTCCGAATCACCACCCACGCAAGCACGCAAGCACGCAAGCACGCACGCACCCAAGTACCTGAACGACAGCATTGTACCTTGGGCTCTTTCGAGCCGCTAGGCACAAAAAAGCATGAAGCAGCGGCGAAGGACTGAATTGTTCGGGTACAACTGATTACAGTGTAAAACTATATACTTTATAAAGTGTATATTAATATATCTATGTTAGCAGTAGGAAAAAGGCAGGTGGAAAATGGCAAAGAGCAAACTATAGTTGTTAAAAAAAACTAAGATTATTGAAACGGAAGATACACTGGGTGATAAACTATTCTTGAAACGATTTGTGCAGCAGCTGAAAAGGTGATAGCATTAAATAATATATAAATAGCATCATTGATAACTTATACTTACCAAAACAACATCTGTTCTTTTCACTATTATCCAGATTACAAAAACGTCAAGTATCTTGGTTGCTTCAAAGACGAAAGAACAAGAGCCCTCAAAGACCATTATTTTGTGGCTGATAGAAGCAAGGGAGACGTGGTAAAACAGTGTGCAGACAAAGCGAAAGCCGCTGGATACAAAGTATTTGGTGTTCAGTACTACCATGAGTGCTGGGCAGACAAGAAGGATGAGTGCTGTAGGTACAGACGGTACGGAAACGCTGATCCTAGTAAGTGTCCTGGCGGGATTGGAACTGGTTGGACTAACGCCGTGTATCGTATTGAAGGTGAGAGGCCTCGCATATCATGTGAGCAACATCGTCCAGATAATCTCGCTTTGACAATTAGTTGCCGTCAGTAGCCAATCAGAGCGCGCGAAAACGTTTTGATGGGTTTTCCATGCGTTACAATGTTTTATTATTATTATTATTATTATTATTAATATTATTGTTATTAATATTATTATTATTATTATTATTATTATAATTATTAACTAGGCTTCAAATTCTCACCAGTATAGTTAATTTAATTTGTCTCAAAAAGTTGAAAGTT
>JAOBYF010773981.1:0-14438 GCA_025403605.1 Parazoanthus darwini
AATGTTGTTGACCAAGCGCAAAATATTTCCGGTTATAACGATAAAATCAATACCACAGACCACAGGAAATACTAATACATTATAATGAGACAAACATTTATTACGTTCTACGAAGGAGAAAGCAACCCTAAACGATGGGTTGCCTGTGGTCATTTATGCAGATACCTAGATGTGCAAAAAGCGGTCTGAGGAAACTAGTGAGTTCTCTCTAGTAGTGCACCAAAAGAAGGTTTTTTTCCCTCCCTTTGCCCCAATAAACGTTTGTATTCAAAAATTTATCTAGTTAAGTAATCAGATGTTTGTACTTCTGCTGGACACAAGTATTTGGTTTGGAGTACAGATTGAGATTCGTGTAGCACACGTGTACTAACTTTAAAAGTTCATCAAGCCATTCGAAAGACTCTTGTTCCATTCTACCTTGTACATTGCAATCCTTGACCGAACAGAGGCCTTGGGCTGACCTCGTTTGGATCCCTTGAAATTAGTGGAGCCCTTACTAAATCTGTGCAAGAGAAGAAGATTGATATTTTTTGATTCACGGTTCTTTTTATGTATGGTCCAAATCAGCGCCGTTTTGAATTTATAGCTAATCATGACATCATGCGCGCAAATGACTCGTTGCCTCGTCGTTTTGACAGGATGGCGTTGTCATGGAATTATCTTGTCCAGGTACGAAATTGATTCCTTACTGCTCTGTTTTAGAATAGAATAGAATAGAATAGAATAGAATAGAATGGAATGGAATGGAATGGAATGGAATGGAATGAAATGAAATTGAACAGAATAGAATGGAATGAAATGAAACGGAACGGAACGGAATGGAGTGGAATGGAATGGAATGAATTAGAATGGAATAGAATGGAATAGAATGGAATAGAATGGAATAGAATCGAATCGAATGGAATAGAATGGTATAGAATGGAATGGAATGGAATAGAATTGGATAGATGCCTTTATTTAAACTTAAAAAATAAAAATATGTAAAACCTCAGGGTATTCCCTTCAGGTCAACAGAGCTAACCTGCTATCAATGGGAGCCCTGAGGTATAGTCTAAAAATAAAAACAAAATAAAAACAATTTCATTCAGACTTATGACTAAATAGATTTCCTTTCTAAAACTTTTTACAGTGCTTATCTAAACTCTTTTTTATGTATTTACAAAGTGTTACTATTGAAAATTGTTCAGCCATGATAACAAAAAGATCTTTTTGCAACTTCCGTTTTGACCGATGGCGGATGTAGTTTGTTACATTGCCGTGTAGATCTGCCACTTACTGCCCGACTGTAAAATAGTTCTTAAAAAGCTGCGGAAAGTGACCTTTAACGCATTTCTTTACTAGTTTGGCAATATGATCATTACGCCTGGTCTTTAGTTCTTCCCACTTTTAAGTGCTGTTACAAGTCACGGTTCTCCCGGCGCGCCTCTGCAGAGTTTCTAACTTATTGGAATTAACTTCCCCACAGCACCCCCAGACCCCAGAACAATATTCAAGCGTAGGTCTAATCATCGATAAATAAATAACATTAGCGCTATGAGATGTTAAAAATCGGCGTAATCTGCCTAGCAGTCCAATGCGTTTCCCGGCCTTGGAAATGAGAGAGTCAATGTGTTCATTCCAACTGAGACGCTGGTCGAAAGTTACCCCTAAGTATTTGAATTCCGTCACCCGTTTAATTAATGACCCGCTTAGAAAAATAGGAAAGTTGTCAACCTTGGAAAGCTTTTGTGACGTACCAAATAACATAGCTTCTGTTTTAACTACATTAATAAAAAGACAGTTAACTTTAAGCCAATGTTCGAGATCTCTGAGTTCCCTGTTTATTGTTGCCACAATGGTAGAAACTTGTGGTGCTGAGAAGAACAACACTGTGTCATCAGCATACATCAGGACGCTGCACTTTGTAAATGCGTTTGGAAGGTCGTTCAGATGGAGGATAAACAGCAGTGGTCCTAGTATCGACCCTTGGGGAACACCAGCAAACATAGACTCTGCAACACTAGTAACACCCTGGAATTCGACGACTTGGGTGCGATCATGCAGGTAGTTTTTGAACCATTGGAGTTCGCGATGTCTCACGCCAAGCCTTGAGATTTTATTTAGGAGCACATCATGGTCGATAGAGTCAAAGGCTTTGCGCAGGTCAACAAACACTGCGCCAGTCAACTGACCTTGATCAATGTTCCTTCGGATGGTGTCAGCAAAGCACATGGCGGCCCACTCAGTGGAGTGGCATTTGCGAAAACCGCACTGGTAAGGACTAAGAACTTTGTTGCTTTGAAGATAATCGTACAACTGAATATGAACAGCACGCTCTAGAATTTTGGAGACTGTTGGTAGTATGGAAATTGGACGGTAGTTGTCCATTTCTTCAGCTTTCCCTTTTTTAAACAAAGGGACAACTCGAGCAGCCTTCCAATCCTTTGGGACAATCCCGGACTGCAAAGAGAGGTTGATGATTTGCGTCAAGGGTTTCGCCACTATGTCTGCAGCATCAATCAGAAGGCGGGCAGGAATGTTGTCAAGTCCAACGGCTTTACCGGGTTTTAAGTTCCGCAGCTGGGATCTCACGAAATCCTCAGAGACGTCCTTGAACTCAAAATCGGGGTAGTCGCGAACTTTGTCTGGAAACTGCATTGAATTTTCCTCAGAGGCACAGGTCGACCGAACGGCTTGTACAAGTCGGGTCACGGCACTTGTAAAAAACCTGTTAAATGAGTCCGCGATCAATGATTTGTCATCAGTCAAGGTTCCGTTGATGTTTAAATTCTGTGATACAGCTTTCTTCTCGCCAGGTAGAACTTTCTTCAACGTTTTCCAGAAAGCCCTGTGATCTTTTCCACTGTTGACAATAAGACGCCTATTGTAGGCCGCCTTTGCACTTTTCATAGAATTTGTCGCCCTGTTTCTTTAGTGACGATAATTGGCCCAATCCTTCGGATGATTTGTCTTCTTTACTTTCTTATTGAAATAGTCTCACTGGCGCATAAATGATTTAATCTGTTTATTCAGCCATGGACAGTTGTCGATTCCCCGTACGCGTTTCTGAATGACCGGCGCGTGCTGGTCAGCTACTGAGATAAAAGCGGCTTTGAATTCGCTCCAGTGATCATCAACAATAGTTGCATCACCATTGGGAATTGACCAGTCGACACCTCTCAAGTCTGCACAAAAATTTCTGGGATCATAATTTGCATAGTTTCTGAATAATTTGGTTTGCGATGGGGCCTTTCTCCAGTTTATTTGGCGAACGCAATAAACCAGCTCATGATCACTTAGATGTGAAGTTATAACTCCATGATGTCTTATGTTCTGTGGGTTGCTAACGGCAATGAGGTCAATAAGTGATTTCGTTTCCTTAGTTATCCTTGTCGGTTTAAGTGATAAGTTGTTTAAAGTCAACAACAACAACTAATCGAGTAAGATTGCAACTTGGTTAAAATTACAATTGATATTGGTCGAAGCACCTAAGTAGCGATTTAAGCTGTTTACAGTCAGGATTGCCCCGCTTCGCTGGCAGAAGGCAACAGTTGAAGTCGCCACAGAGTAGAATCTCATGGTTTTGAGCAGTAGCAGTGTCCAGAATATTGTTCAGGTTAGACATAAAATCCTTATCATAATAGCTTGAGGTGCGGTCGGGTCGATAGAAAGTGCCAATAAGGAAGCTGCGCGATTTGGGTACAGCAATTTCGAGCCAGAGTGCTTCAAGTGAATCAATTTCTAAGTCCTCTCTCCTTGTAACAAACAGATCTTCAAGTGCGTACACCGCAACTCCACCATTATTTCCATCTCTATCCTTTCTATAAAGTCTGTAGCCCGGTAAACCGTAATCTCCGTCGCTAGTTTCTTGTTTCAGCCAGGTTTCAGATAGTGTTAGTAAGTGTATTCCCGACTTTAGCTTACGAACCAGGAGCAGTAACTGGTCAACTTTAGCGCCGAGGCTCTGAATGTTTTGATGGATAATTTTCAAACCTCGCAGCTTCGTAAAAATCATGGAATTCAGGCGAGAAAATCCGGTCTGATTTCTCTTGGTCAGATTCGTCTGAGGAAAGAGGGTCGGCGCAAAAGCGGCAGAGACGACATATTTGAAAGTCATCCCCGAGACAGTTGAGATGGAAACTTCGTTTGCATGAAGTACAAGGAAGTCTAGGCTGCCTCTTGCAAATCGATTTCAAACAGAATCCACATTTGCAGTGACCAGACACAGATGGTCCAGGGTTCAGGGAAGCATCATCAGCTAAGAGAACGAGAACTGTGGCAGTTACACTGAATTTCGTGTCATTTATACTAAAAGTGTAGTAATGTAAGACTTTGATCACAATAACTTGTCATTTTTCGAAGTCCGAAGTGGTGTTCTAAGTGTTTCCGTTCCCGATCAGCAAGATTTGAAAGAAACTCGACATTTTTACATTTATGACGTGATTATGACGTTACATGTCATTTAACTTACATCAAATTAATTGGCTTGTGATTATCTGTTAGTCCACCAAGTTTTATTCCAATTCGTGGAATAGTTTTAGAGTTATGGGCCGAGGGCACTTTGTGCTCCCCCCCCCGGTCCAGAAACCACCAAAAAGCCCGGATAAGATAGGATTAATAATAATAAACCTAGTTTAATAGTACATTCCGGTAAAGGTTCAGGGGCAAAATCCGCAGAATACTTGAATGGGACTACTGTATAGGTGGTGCCGGGGAAGAGGAGGGTCGACTTCCGAGTTGATCTCTCGCAGTCCTTTCTTATGCAGATTGCAGAAGAAAGAGGAGGGAAATGTAGAAACCGAAAGCTAAATAGCCAAGAATGGGTACTGCCCCGATGTGTGCCCAATCCTTAGGCGTTGCTAGGGACTACTCCTACCTCACTGCACGCACAAACTCATATATTTCCTTGGCGAGAAATAAATTGTCTTTATGCGCCTTGTTCCTATAACACAGTACATGACTAGACAGTTAGACTTCAAGCGCGCTGCTTGGAACTTCGACCAGTCAGCAGATAAACCATAACACGGATTGGGGTAATTTCGGCAGCTCTCTCATACGAGTGAACTGCCGTTCATTTTCCGATGCAAATTGAGTACAAAAATGTCCAACAAATCTGAAATGGGGTTAGTTTCCGACAAAGGTTCAGGGGCAAAAACCCGCCACAAACCCACGCATCTCGAGAAGAGAAGGGATCTCCCCCAACTTGACAGTGTAATACAATGCAATACAACCGATTTTTGCATTTTCCTCTTTCCTTTTATTGCTTCACCTTTTATTTTTATGGCCTACACGAAAATTACTTTTTGTAAATGTGGCTACCCTTAACGTTATTACTTAATATATTTTACTTCTACTACCAACTAGTGTAACAACTATCGTTATGTTTATTACCATAATGCGCAAACGTTGGTCATTATTATAATGATAACCCGTTACGGGGCTTGCTCTAGACCGCTCAACAGGCAAATCGAAACGCGCGAAATAACTTTGCAATTTAGTATAATAAGTAGTGGTTCAACACTAATTTTTACGGACAGAAATTTATGGTTAATTTCGATCACATGGTATCCTTCGCAGGCCAAAATCAGAAATTATAAATCAACATTAATGTTTAATGTCAAATCGTGCATTACCTGTGGGTAGATTCGATCACGTTCATCAGTCAATCAAAACGAAGACCAAGTCAAACCCAAGCATGAAGAAGTTGCCCTGACTTCCAGTGACCTGCATCCACGTCTGGCCAAGGCCTTAGACAAATGGCTAAGCCTCCTAAGCCACCACATTGTTGTAAATGTATTGAAAGTGGAACAGCGGTAATCAGGATTCTCCAAAGTTTTCTTCGTCACCGTATATTGAGCCTGGTACACGACTCGGCGCCCACAGCCGTGCAATTGATAGCCACTAAATTAACGTGTTAGTTGTTCGGTTTATCGGTGGGCGCGAAAAAGTGATTAAATGGATACCAGTACTAAGTGACTACTCTCCATCAATGCAACAACCGAAAGCTATATTCTTGTTGGAATTATAAAAACGAAACAACTAAATTTCCTAGAACGTTCTCGAGTTTAAAAACGTACTCTCTATCGACGCGACACAATAAAGCACAAAGAAGCTAATGGGAGTTCTACTTTTAGACTTTAGTAACTTAAACAGAATCCATCACAAACTAGACTTTACTGTAATAAACTTTTCTGAAACAGACTTGACCTCGCCATAGACTGTTGCTTGGGTGTGTAAAATGTCATGGATCCCTGAGCCACCACGGTGTCGTCGCTGTCGCATTGGCGCTGCAACGGTGGTTAGAATTCGAGGCACCGTAAAAGCCAAAGACATCCTCGCCTTTACCACTAACGGATAATGCCCCTGGTACACGGCCCATTCCACACCCGGACGACCAATAACTGTCGAGATGCATGTGCCAATCATTAGTTTGGCCAGTGTCCGCGGTACAGTTGTAACGCTGGTGTCCTCTGATATTGATATATTCATACTTTACACAGCCGGCAATACTAGTTTCAATCAAGTTAAAGTCGTTCAACCTACCGCGAACGTAATCGACATAATTAACCTCTTCAAAAGAAAACTGACAAGTAGCTCTAAAATAGGTTGACTGTTTGGCAATTTCCTTCATATGTGGATAAGACAAGCGACACTTGACCCAATTGGGATTGTTTTCATTCATAGGTTTGTCCTTAAAGAATGCAGCATCCTCGAATAAGTCATTATTTTCATAAGAAAAAGATTCCACAAGTGTCCAGGCAAACCTTTTCTCTGAGAGAAAGTCGCAAAACACAACCAGTGCTTTTCGCTAAAAGAAACTGAAATGGTTTTTTGAAATATATATCAGACGCATGCTTGTATTTAAGCTTACTTCCAACACACGACTCTTTCAAAAACTAGAAAGCGTTGTCGCTTCGAGCGGAAATTGAGCCGATGTATTCCCCAAGATCCTGACTCGACTCCTAATCCCATCATCCTTCGCCCCCTTTCCCCGACTTGCAGATCCTCTCGTAAAGTTGAGACTTGCAACATTCGCTTTTCAGCAAACCGGAATTAAACATATCGAAGTTTTACCTGAAGAGACCAATTTTAGTCCTAATTAGAAAAGTTCTTCTCTAAACTAAAATAATCACTAACCTTTCCTTCAGTTACATACTATTATAAAAACATATTGTGTTGATTTTACAGTTTTTTCTTACTTTAAAACACTTTTAGTCTTTTTCAAATTCAGTTTTAGAAACGAATTGAGTAAAGGTACCCACTTATTTAAAACTAAACATTTTATTCTTCTGATATTTTTACAGTTTTGCTCTGATATTTCTTTATAATCAATATCGTGACACTGTTGTCTTAATAAATATATCGGCCTCTTGTTGACTCCAAGACCGTACTAACTAATCTCTGCCTTGGGGCTCACATCTGAGAAGTGGTAAATGAGTATTATTCAGACCATTTAAAAGGAACGATGACTTCAGTAAGCTGCAGCAAGCCGGTTAGTCTTGTTTTGAAATTAAGGGAATTTTTATTTCAATGGTATCTGATTGCATCTGGTGTTCTAAAAAGCAAACTTACTATTCTGCCAGGCAAGTCCGGCCAGTATTGTTTGGCTCCGTCTCTAATTTATTGTTGGTTGTCCTTTTTTGCTATCATTTTCGCTATCTACTAGAAAGCAATAAATTATAACATGGTATATATTTTTGTGCTAGATGTAACGACAACAGATTTTTCAATACCAAGCGAAATCGGACTGAATAGACATGAACCTAATTTCCGTGCAGCTCTGTTGAGTCAAATTTTGACGTGAATTAAATTTTACTTTATGTGACACCTTTTGCAGCATTGTTGTTTTTTTCGATTTCGGTGGCTTTACTTTTCCAGAGATTTTCATTTGTCTAATGTCAGAACGACAGATAAATACATGTGACAATAACAGACTTCGAACTTAGACCTGTTTCACAACATAATAGCTCACATGAAAGCAAAAAAACCAAATGAAGAAAACTGAAAACATTCTGAGATCACATCGGGAAGAAACATTGAAAAATAGAAACCCTCCTAATAAAAGGTGTGCAAATTACAGTAGAGAAAGTGTTAACTTACTTATCTTTTGATTAAATTGTTTCAAGACCGTTTTTCCTTTCATAGAATGGGGGACCAGCAATTTCACGGAGGTAAAGTGAAACTTAAAACTAGTAGTTCTTACTTTAGGTTAGTCTTTCCAGCAGCTGTCTGTCGGTCTGACCAATCAGTAGTTGAGGCGTAGTGTCTGTTTGAGGCCGTCGCGTTGACTGGCTTCTTAATCAAAAATTCAAAGATTGAAAAGTGCTATCCTCCCACGCAAACTATTAGTTACCTTCTTCACGGGAGGTCTCTTCCCTCGAGGAGAATGATAGCATCTGCTTATTCAAATCATACAGCTGAGTTTGAGGGTAGCCTCTATTTTTGTAATGAAATATCATCTAATAAGTGAACATTGGGTTTTCAATTATTTTTTCCGTATTTAATTATAAGAACCATATAATTATTAGTAATAGGAACTGAATACGTTTCACTTTTTGTAAATGTAATTATAATTACAAATATTTTTATTATTATTATTACTATTATTATTATTAATATTGTGTTTAAGTTATGCGTTTTTTGTTACAAATTGTTGTTTTTTAACGTTGTTTTATAATAAGGAAATAAAAGTTTAGTTTAATTTATTATTATTATTATTATTATTATTATTATTAATAATATTAGGACAAAGAAAAAAGTTTTACATGTTAAAATTCACCTTTAGAAATGTGAAATTAAGTTGTCATTATTTCTGTTTGCCCATTTGTGTCGTTCGCCAATGACATAAACTGTTTTTATTTCTAAAAGGTTGTGTATGCTAATTTGTAGACCGCGCGCACCGACGATCAGAAAGACTGGAAGCGATCAAAAGTCGCTCGAAGTTCTTTCCCGTCTATCTCCAGTCGAGTATTTGTCCGTTTTGGACGATGTTTTCAGCGATTTTCTATAATTTTTCTATAGAGTTGGGCTCCCTGTGTGATGAAATGGTCAGTCATATTACAGTGCTGTAACAGCAGCAACTCTGAAATCGCTGTGACAGTGAAGGTACTGACAGTGATGTGACAACAACGGAAGTTACAACGTTGCGATAGCGATGTACATTGCGCTATAACAGTGGTGTAAACTGACAGCGTTGTAACAGTGATGAGTTCCTTTTTAGAGTTACAACGACATGCTCTTTTTCACAGAAATAATACTGTGCACACTGGTGTGCAGCCGCTGTACGATTCTTGCTGTGTAGAACTGCAACAGTTCGTGGTGTAGTTGGGAAACAAACTTAAATCTTTTCTTCACCCCCTCTCCTCCCCTCTTCAAGACCATTCTTGGTAGCACATCGCTTACCATTGGTTACTTTCATTTTAAACATTTGTTTATAAATTGCCAGAAAATGTACTCTATATTGAGAAGTCATAAATTGAATAGGCATGTACAGATATGCATATAGATTATAGTACAATATTAAGAAATCTTAGTAGAATTACTTTCGACTGCAGTTACTAAAAGTTCTTTGTTTCTTATGTGATGCAGAAATTATTCCACAAAGATGATCAAGTTCAAGTAAAGTATTTACCCTATTTGATAGGTTATAGTAAATTAACTTTGTATCAGTATTTCGAAAGGAGATTTTCACCTTTGGGAGACACATGAAAACTCGTCTCTTGGTACAAGATCATTTAGTACTTTGTACATCAGCGTCGGATTGCGTTTCTGTGAAAGATCCATACAGTTTAATTTGGATGGCAATGTCACACATGAAACGCTAGAGCGAACGAAGGGCAACGAGTTCCCCTATTTTCAATGGCCCGTGTATGGCCCGTGTATGTTCAAAATTTCCAGCTTTTCGAACGATTGTCCCAACCAGGTTTATCTTTCTGAAAGAAGTGGGATGGCAATGTCACAGTGAACGAAAGTTGCCAAGTTCCCCTATTTTCATGGCCCGTGTATGCTCAAAATTTCCAGCTTTTCGAACGATTGTCCCGACCAGGTTTATCTTTCTGAAAGAAGTGGGATGGCAATGTCACAGTGAATAAAGGGTGCCAAGTTCCCCTATTTTCATGGCCCGTGTATGCTCAAATTTCCAGCTTTTCGAACGATTGTCCCTACCAGGTTTCTCCTTAAAACTTGGTTAATGTGAAGGCTGTTAACAATTAACATTAAAGCATAAACACCTCTGTCCAGAAGTCTGATTTGTCTGTAATAGTTATCCTGTCTAGTGGAACGACTACAACAAATAAATAAAAAGGGAAAAAGTAATGAGAGTGGAAATAGAACGACGAGGAAGTACAAGGAATGAAAAATGAAAAATGGGGCTTTAGATCAAGTTTAATGATTCTTAAACGGAATGACGAATAAACGGTCAGTAATAATGATCAAGTTCAAAAAACACGAAGCGCATCGGTTTCAAAAAAAAGTCCGGTCATCAATGGAAATGGACGTTTAAGCTAGTAGTTTTCAGTAATTTGGGACAGAGAAATTCCAATTTTTTTTTTTGCAATCGATGTTTGTCCATAAAAGTTGGCTTTTAAGAGACTCAGTTTTTGTAATCTATAAAATGCATTGGCTTTTTTGATCGATTGTGGAAGACATACTGTGCACGGACCAGGAAAACAAACTTTATACGGTCAGACTCGAACCTAATATTCTACGCGATGAAAAGAAGTTTTGCTAGTTCAATCAACCTGCCTAGATTTTACTATATTCGAGACAATCCACTCATGCTTCAACTTTTTGTTGATGAAAAGCAAATCAAAGAAAATGTTAAAAAAAGAGACAGAAACCGAGTTCAATTTCACCACTAAAATTGGTTTGGCCGTTGCCATTTAATACATAAACACCAAGTCCAAAGGTGTCAAAATCATTTTTTTTGGCAAACCAGCACAACTTGCTTCAGCAATGGAGCACGGAGAGCTTTGAATTGCTCTGGTTTCAACATATTGTTTCTTTTTCTGCCTCTCTTTTTTGCATGTATACATTCCTTTTTAAGAAAAACAAACTTGTTCTTCGGTAGACAGCCCTTTTTGTCTGTGCATGTCACAAGGTGATGTAAAACAGCAATAAAAAAGAAAACAGGTGCTCTGTACGACAGCCAATGAAACTACGCGTTATATCAATTAACTAAGCAGGGCAAACATTCTACTTGAGAATGTAAAACACCTCCAAAGAAAGTCTCGGACTCTCAATCGCCTTTGGCGGGTGTCACGTATTAGGAACAAGTATACCTAGAGAAGCAACTAAGTAACTAAGTTTCAATCCGGCTTTTCGGCTTTACATTACAAAAACACGGCTGTGCTTTTTGGTATGCCAGACGGGGTTTTTAATTATTTTTTTGCATCAGATAATGCGCAAACGTAGGTCATTATTACAACAATAATCCGTTACGGGGCTTGGTCTAGACCGCTCAAGAGGCAATTCGAAACGCGCGAAATATCTTGCAAATTAGTATAATAAATTATGGTTCAACACTAATTTTGACGGTCATATTATTGGTTAAGTTCGATCACGTGGTATCCTTCGCAGGCAATAATCAGAAATTCTAAATCAACATAAATGTTCAATGTCAAATCGCGCATTACCTTTGGATAGATTCGATCACGTTCATCAGTCGGTCAAAACGATGACCAAGTCAAATCCAAATATGAAGAAGTTGCACTGACTTCCACTGACCTGCATCCACGTCTGTCCAAGGCTTTAGACAAAGCACTATGCCTCCTAAGCTACCACTTTGTCGTAAATGTATTTTAAGCCGTACAGCGGTAATTAGGGTTTTCCAAAATTTTCTTCGTCACCATATCTTGAGCCTGGTACACGACTAGGCCCACAGCCGTGCAATTGATAGCCACAAAATTAACGTGTTAGTTGTTCGGTTTACCGGTGGGCGCGAAAAAGTGATTGACTGGATATTAGTACTAAGTGACTAATTTCCATCAATGTAACACCCTAAAGCTATATTCTTGTTGGAATTAAAGAAATAACTGTAAAAATAAACAACTAAATTTGCTAGAAAGTTCTCGAGTTTAAAAACGTACTCTCCATCGACGCAACACAATAAAGCACAAAGAAGCTTAATTGTTCTACTTTTAGACTTTAGTAACTTAAACAGAATCCATCACAAACTAGAATTTCTGTAATAAACATTTCTGAAACCGACTTGATCTTGCCATAGACTGTTGCTTGGGTGTGTAAAATGTCATGGGCCCCCGAGCCACCACTGTGTCGTCGCTGTCGCATTGGCGCTGCAACGGTGGTTAGAATTCGAGACACCGTAAAAGCCAAAGACATCCTCGCCTTTACTATTAACGGATAATGCCCCTGGTACACGGCCTATTCCACACCCGGACGACCAGTAACTGTCGAAATGCATGTGCCAATCATTAGTTTGGCCAGTGTTCGCGGTACAGTTGTAACACTGGTGTCCTCTGATGTTGATATATTCATACTTTACACAGCCCTCAAAGATAGTTTCAATCAAGTCAAAGTCGCTCTGCTTACCGCGAACGTAATCAATATATTTAACTTCCTCTATAGGAAACTGACAAGTAGCTCTAAAATAGGTTGACTGTTTGGCAACTTCCTTCATATGTCGATACGACAAGCGGTACTTGAGCCAATTGGGGTTATTTTCATTCAGTGGTTTGTCCTTAAAGAAAGCAGCATCTTTGAATAAGTCATTGTTTTCATAAGAAAAAGATTCCACAAGGGTCCAGGCAAACCTTTTCTCAGACAAAAAGTCGCAAAATACCTCCAGTTTGTTTCAGTCTTTGTCGAATACAACATATTTGCTATTTGTTCCGTTGTTAATGTAGTCCTTGCAGGATTTGGACTTGATCTGACATAGTTTGCCTGTATACCCTTCAGCGCATGTGCAGTTGAACTTTATCTTGGGATTGTCACATAATTCTGTACACTGTCCGCCGTTGAGACAAGGTTGGGATTTGCAGCACTTATTCTCACACGGGGTACCCAAACAGGAGTTCGTGAGTTGATCTTTCGAATGACGATATTCTCTTCTCATATCATAGTATTGGTAATCAGTCTCTTGTTTAAAGCTCTCCGGTTTTGAGTACCTGTCTTCATCCATAAGCTCGCAGCCAGCGTTTGATATCTGGAAGGACAAACATCTACACTCTATAGAGCAGTTGTAGTGGCAAATATGAAAGTTGGTGCTGGTCAAAGTTTTTATAGTGTGTCCATCGAGGGCGTAATTCTGCACTGCATCACGGGAAGGGTTTGTTTTACTCTCCTCACACCGTCCGGTGCAGACTGCGCCGACATAACTTGTCCAGAATAGAGATGTTACAAGCAAAATGTTTGTAAGTATAGTGAAGGGCATTATTATGTCACCTGTGCGTAAAAACGACGATATTAGAAAGTGAAAAAAATAACACAGTTACCTTTTATGTTTTCCAAAAGCCAAAAAAAATACTTCGTCGTTTCAGAAACTTCGTAATATACTTCGATTTCGGAAATTTCGTAATATACTCCGATTAACTTAATCTAACAGATTTGAGTTGCTTTTGTATTAGGCCTGCATGTTGCTTCGTAAAGAACAGCAGAGTAGTTTCGTATGCTGCCGAGTTCTTTTTGTGATTGTACAATTAGATTTTGTAGTACGTTTTTGATATCTTGGATAAACTGAAGAGAATTTTTAAGTTTTTGAAATGTTTTGTTTACCTACTTATCATGTTCTCACGACATTCTATTACTGTTACTTAATAAGCCACAAGCTTACCGTACTCAAACTAAAGTCAACATACTACATAGTCATAGTACATTACATACCCATTTCCAAGAAACATCATCCTCAACTGGAACAACAGGCGCCAGAAATGGATTTCTTGCCGCTTGCACAGGAGTTCGATAATGTTTCTCGCCCTGTAAGGGGCTTTCGATGAACACAAGTTCCGGTTTGTAATTCTCCATCGACTCGCTCGGAAGCTTTCCTTTCTTTCTTCTTCGACCCGCCATTTTGAATTTCCCGCATATGTATTCTGCGCATGTGTTTGGTGATTTCCGCTGATCACAAAGTCGGAAGTATCCGAACAGTCGAACAACTGGTCACTTCCGCTTTCATCACCGATTTTCAGCTGATTTTGAAATTGGTGAAATAACGGAGATCGAGACAAGTGGAGAAATGTCCTTATTTCATTATATAACCTACAAACTTGTAGTAATCAAAGACAAAAGACTAGGGGTGATTTATTATTCCTTCGCTTCGATTATTGTTCTGTTCACACTCGTGGAAATTTTTGTCAACAAGGGCTACCTTGAGGTAAACCGGTTGAAGTAACAGAGAACAGGAAGACAGTACTTATTTTATTTGTGATTTTAGATCCTGGTATAGTATTACTCCACCTCTTACACAACTTAGTCGTGAGTACGATCTTGAAAGCTGCATCCTG
>JAOBYF010774092.1:0-14430 GCA_025403605.1 Parazoanthus darwini
AACTTGCAACACAACACGCAACATTGTTGCGCGGAAAATCGTCGTTGCAAGTTGACTCGTGTAACACGGCCTTTAACGAACTGTACAAACATCGTAGGATACAGTGCATCCTCGATTATTCGGATAAGCCGAAAATTCTGATAATCGAGGAAGAACTTTTGACCCTTTTTTATGCTCTAGATTTGCGCTGGCGGTAATGCCCTGGGGCCAAAATGCAAATGGCCGTCGTCACGAACGAACTCATGCGTTCGACTTATCTAAATCACCATCAAAATGACTATGTTTTGTTTTTGTTAAAAAATGATAGCTTCTAAAGAAACATCCCTCCCCCACCTGCTACGCTTTTTATGACATCCCCCTCCCCCTTTGCGTTTCAGCTGAATTCGTAAGAGAAATTTAACAAATACTATTAAAAAATATTAGTGTCCAAGCTCAATACAACAACTTAAATGAAGCCCAAATATATCAGTTGATCAGTCTCCATGCCCTCTCTATGTACAACTGAGAAAGGAACGCCGCAAAGTCAGTTGTCACTGCAACAACCGTTATTTTATTTCAAGTATGAATTGCAACTAATCACATGCATCAGTGATCAGATGATGTCACACCGCACACACTTAAACTTAATTCATGTCGCCTCCTGTTTCAGCATTGTAGGTCAAACGCTGACCGAATCATTGCCGTTTACAGCAATCAGCAGCAATAGAGTAGTAACCGACGCACTTCTTCCAGCCACTTGCACACGAACCCACCCACACGACGCCGTTTAAGTGCCGGTTGAGCCGCACGGACGGCCCGTCGCTGTCACAACGACAAGGTATCGAGAGGCCCCGCTCTTCAGTTTCAGCTGCATCTGGGATGGAAAATGACACAAAAAAAGAACGGTTCAGAATATACTATTGTCGCTCATATAACGAACGGCAAGATTGCTGCTCAAAGTTGGTGTTACCTTGCATATCTCGCAGCTTGAAGCAGCTGATAACTCCCGCAATCACAGAGATGAGGAAAAGCACTTGCACGAGATACATGTTTTGCACTGACTGAAATTGAAAACGCAACACCGAAAATTTAGATTTTCTCCTGGTATCACACTTCCTTTCTCTGCACGAGGTCAAAAGCTACGATTCGTTTCATGATATTTTCAATTATAAAAAAAAGGTCACAGAAAAATTATTGAAAAATTATTGAATCATAGGACTTTTCAATCCCGCATCTCGCCACAATTTTTTGCATTCATCCCGCCATCCCGCTTCCTTTCAGAGTGCCATCCCGATCCCGCTCATGTTTACTAATAACAATACACTGAATATACTGCATCAATCTAAGAACTATCATGTGGTATGTTTTGTGACCTTTTGTTGTATACTAATGCGAACAGTTGCTTTCACTTAAATAATGAATTGGTATTTTCAACTTTTCTGAAATCCCCGTTGTGTGTGAGACGTTTATGTCTAAGGTTTCCTGTGCAATCCCATCCTGCTTCTCGCCTGAAAAAGTCCATAGTTCCCGCATCCCACCAAAGAATACCCCAACATTCAGCTTCCCGCTGCCCTCTAGTCATCCCGCATCCCGCTGCAAAATTTTATTTTATCCCGTATACCGCGAGGTAAAAACGCCTAATCCCGCATCCCGCCAAACATATGTTGGACCCTCAGTATTCACTTGATTGAAAAACAGCTGACCATTTCTACAGCCGCAACATTGCACTCTGTACCAGGGGGTGCTGCAACTGAACTGTACGAAGCGTTAACATGTGCGAGCAATAATGTCGCGCCGTGTGGCCGGAGAGGCTAAGATATGACGAAGAATCGTCAAGTACTGAGCTATGATTCAATCTCTATTAACCAAGCTTACTTTACGGGTAAAAGTATATTAAAATTTCACTTTCAAATCGTCCTTCTATGCAAACTAAAAATAGGTAAATTTGCTGATTGCAAAGGCAAGCATAATAAGGTTTTCTTGATTTCCTCGTACCAAAAAACAGACAAACAACTGCGGTGCGGTCGAGCGGAAGCAAAGCACAACTGTTTTTTACTTACAAACACTACCCCTATTTTCAAAGATTTTTCTCCATCTGTGCAACATTTAAAGAAACCATTAAAGCATTCCTCAGGGATTGGATATCCTCCTAAGAGATCAACCTGTTTTATTGACACCCACATCATAACTGAAACAAACCACATCAAACCTACTCTTTTGGCTGCGACCGGCGTTATCGCTTGAAAGGCGCTCGAAACCTGTTAGTTAACGCAAGTTTGTTTGCATTTTTACGTGCAAGGAAACGCTATGCAAACAAAAACGCATTGGGAAGCAAGCTTCCAGCGAAGTTCAAGAGCAGGTGTATTGTAATCGCAGCCCAAGTCCAGTCTTGAACATATTCCATCGATTTTACACTTTCACCTCACTTTTTTTATCACACTCTAACTATTCCGGCCGATACTTCTTGACAGGTAGCACTCTTGGGATTTCAGTATCAAATTTACTCAAAAACCAGTCTGCTTTCAGACCACAAAATGCAAACTGTACACAGTAGTTGTCGTTAGATATCTATGCTAGGAGGATAGCAACACCAACAAGTGACAATTTTTTGTTCCCACATTATCGACTAGTAACCCAAACTACACAAAAGTTTGTTTCAGCAATCCTAAAAAATGGGAAACTGACTTAAAAACAAATATTATAGACTTAGTATCTTGTGGGTAAATCAACAATTTGTGCATTTTATGGAGCACAAAATTTTGGTGCCAATGTTTTCCAATGTTGTTCATCTTCAATTTACGACGAAAACTCACACTCTAAACCGTTGAAGAAATGCTCTTTCGTACCAAACAGGGATAGATTTGGTATAGAGACCAAATCTAAATTCTACTTGCACAATTATTCCCGGCATGGTATACGCATGTTTAGTGGTCAGCGCAACTTTCTTTAACGAGGGTAACGCGTGACAATTCGTAACCAATATACTTGTGGCCCTCAGTGCTCACTTTAACCCCTCTATCAGTGCTCCGTTTTAAGAGTATTTAAAGCTATAGCTACAAAGAACAGAAGAAAGTCGAAGCAGACGTTGGAGCCACCGAGGATCGAACCGGGGACCTCAGTCCAGCTCCGAAGGCTGCCCACTAACCAACTGAGCTACGTTCTTCAGTTCGGTTAAACAGAAAAGGGGGAATTTCTCACTGCATGATTTCTCTTTGCTGCTCTTAGCTCTTACAAACACTTTCGCTTACCTTTTAGTAAACTAGTAATAAAACTGAACTACCAGCGTTGGTTTCTTTTGAAACAAATCTGATGCTTGCTGTGTCAACGATGGACTGGACTGTTGAGACTGGGTGCAGCCGGGCTTTTTTGTTACAGTGGTTACTGGAGATCGCTGATTGGTTAACGATCTTTTATTTTAGTTATTACTGGAGATCACTGATTGGTTAACGATCTTTCATTATAGTAATTACTGGAGATCGCTGATTGGTTAACGATCACGTGCATTACAATGTAGCTCTATTCGCAGAACAAGACTCTATTGGATCTTTTAAAAACCATAGCAACAATAGCTGACACGTTCTAACGACACGTCACTGTATGTTTGTCTACAGTTTGTTACGTTCAGCCCAGAGGCCAGGGACTTCATGTATGTATATCCAATAGGCCTTGTGCTGCTAGAAATCACATGGTATTAAATATGTCTTTCTGTAACGCAAAAGAATTTGCAAGATTCCACTGGGAAACGTAAAACAAACAAAAAATCACACTTTTCTAGTGAATTGTTTTTTGTTTTGGAGTCTGAATGAAGAACTGGTCCATCAAAAATAAAAGTAAAGAATGGTCGGCGTGTTGGTTTGTCTTTCCATTCTACACCGCCCAGTATGCCCCGTATTGACTGGTCTTCTCTAACTACATACAAAGGAGGAGGTAAAAAGACAAGGGGCAGCTTTGTCTGACCCGGCTTGCCTCAACGTGAAAAATCCCGACGACCATCTATTGTTTTGATTAGCGCTATAAGTCCTTCTAGTCACAATCCACGAAATAAACGAGAGACCAAAATTGTAATGCTTCAAAACTTTAGAAGACCGAAAGTTACGTTGTTAGTTTGTTCGGAACTTTAAAAGGGAGGCTTACATTTTGCGTTTTTGAACCTTTTCAGTGGTTCAGATGGTTTCAATATGTGTAAAAAAAGCAACCACATCTGAATATACACTAATATAAATAACTCCAATTCGTGAGTGGAGTGGAAGTCCAATGTCGGTCCGCATTAGTGAATTTGCACCCTCAAAGGCCCAAGGATAATTAGTTCCATTTGCCTGGCGATGCCCCTGCATTTTCTTTCGCCCGACGGACCGCCCCTGGGTCTGCGAAGACGGTAATGGAATTACGTTACGCAAACTTGCGTCCTATGTGGTGATGCGTTTGATTCTGTATCGTCGGCTTTAACACTTTTACTATTCGGCTGCACGTCAGGGGGGTCACCACTTGGCAGTAGGTCAGGAGGGTCACCACTTGGCTGCACGTCAGGAGGGTCGATCTGCTGTTTGTTCTTCCACTTTGTTTTGAACCAAATGTTGTGTCCTATTTAAATAAAATATACTGTCAAACTTGTTTTACTATCCAACTTTAGTCCGCGTAGTACCAAAAACCCACACTTAGGCATGGAACAGTAAAAATTATTTTGTATAGTTGTTCGTTATGTATAGCTAACTAGTAAAATATCCACTCAAATTACACACTCAACTGTCTAAATAACAATTACGCCACAAACAAGCGTTGGTTACGAGTTTTTAGATAGCGGACGAGGTACAGAGCACCAAGTCGGCTATCATATTCATAAGCTCATATCCAACAAGCGTATGTGGAAGAATTGTTTCATTAAACATCAAACACTGGATAAAAATATCTCGAACTTTATATTCTACTCACTCGAGTTTTTTGGCCATCTCGTGGGAAAATGTTTCGTAATAAAATAGTCATTTTTCAAACTTGGACAAACTACAGAGTATAGGGTTTAGACCTTGGGTAGGATTATCAACACCTACGTTTTTCTTGTCAGTATCAGTGGCAAATAAGTTGAATTTGTGTGAGAACAAATATCTGATCACCCAGTTTAATACCTCTAAAACAAAATGCAAAGGTTCCCCCAGCGTCTTAGTATAAAATGTATAGAGCTCGAGACAGGTAATAATAATTTCACAACTCCTCCCTTGACACTTTTGGGACTGAAAGGCCAGTTAACCTGCAGGTCGTAAACAAGAACAGTCGGGTTGTAGCCTCAAAAGCAGCCGCCTTAAATAAACCGACTAGTCGGCGGCAAGTCAAGGGAGAAAAGCAAATGTGGAGTTTGAAAAGACAAATTATGAAAAAGAAGCTTACCTACAAACGTAACACATATGCCTTATACACCATTCCACCACGTGGAGGTGGCAAATGGTAGATATACTCATTGAACCACGTGTTTTTCACTGGTTCAAAACTGTACAGTAATGAATAACAATATACATATAAATATATACACATACAAATACATATACATATAAAAAATTACAAACAAATATATAGAGAGAGACAGAGACATATGTACAATATACAGTAAGATCGATATTACCCATAAAGAAAAATAAAAAATATATATAGAAAAAAAAACTCTCAATACTAAGCGTCTTAAGCTTGTTTCAAAATAACTCCCCTCAGAAAGTTATCGAAATGCATTTAAATGCCACGCTTCTGCTGACTTACCCGGACAATCCATCACGTCTACACTGTTTTTGGCTCTGCAGCAAGCCCGACACAAGTTGAACAGACACTTCTGTCCCTGTTTACAAACAAGTGAAGACAAATTACACAAAGCCATTGCATCATTCCTTGGCTTAAAATGGATGTAGGTGGACAGAGCATTAATTTGATCATTAATTGTGTATTCAGGCCCTGTTTGCCCAACATAAGACCAAAAATTTCAGTAGTTTTTCAGCACCGAGTTTTTGCAGACTTTTCATCTGTAACCGCTTTTCAGTCCTTGCGACCTCGCATGCTGTTTGTAAAACCACATTTTCGGAATATGCAAAATAAATACAAAGAACACAGTACATTGTATACGAGTGTTTGGTTTTGACAAATCAAACAATTTCTGTCCACTTAATATCATGTTTAATACGAACAGGCTCTTACCCGTTTTCTAGCTGAAAAATACAAAATTTATACCGAGAAAGAACACACACGATTGTGCAACTGATTCAAATATCTAAAATAATTTTAATGTCCTGTTACACACTCCAACAGGCCTTTAATTGCAACACATGAAAAGATTCATTATACTGGACTACATGTGTCCCAGCGTGGATGCAAAAACAAGATTTATTCTATCGTCAAATCAAAAGATTATCTTTTTTTTTGCATGTTTCGAACTGAATTAAGGATATGAATTTACGCTGTTTCGCACCCACGATGAGACAGCTGGCGGTTCCGAGTATAACGAGACTAGTCACATGGACACGCGTTACAAAGGGCCTGTGGTTCGTGCATCTCGTCTTCCGACAACACCCAGCGTTGTGAAACAAGTTACATGAACTTTTGCAGTGCGTAACTTACTCTGAAACGACAAAACCATGCATGGCTTTGTAGAACTTGTTCTGCTACGCGAACGTCAAACTGTGAAAAACTGCAGCATGCAATGGAGAAGTCACACGAACAAGACAAGAAACCAGGCGAGCTGGTAACAACAAACCACTTTCACAACCATGCGCGGACCAAGCTTAGAGTTTCAGCTCACGGGCCCACACGATTTGAAAACATGGCATAATTTGTGAAGAGGGTAAAAACGGATCGATAATTTCAGAAAAAAGATAAAGGATAACGGTTAAATGTTACAGGGCATTCTTTGCCCTGCGCATGATTGTGAAACAGTATAGTTTATTCAGTGTTCCGCTTGCGTTGCGTTGAATCGCTGAAATGCTTCCACGTCGAATTTACCTTTGGGTTTCCTTTGCACTGATCACACTTGACCCATCTCTCTTCACCTGGAACTGCAACACCAAACAGACAACCAACTAATTTACCTTTCAAGGGATGGTTTGAATGTTTTATATAAAACTTCTACCGCTTTCTGAAACTAGTATTGTTTCAGTTGTACTCAAGGTGTATTCATCAAAGCGACTTAATAAGACAAGCAAACCCTTCTAACAAACAGATTCATCAACGAATAATCCATTTACGCGCTACTTTACCTTCTGCCATATTTTCAACGGCAAAGTAGTCAGACGCGCGTTTTGATTGGTTCTCGACCGGGTTGCATCCCCTGAAAAGTCCACGGGTATTAATGACCTGCGCGCGCGCATAACCATATGTGAGTAGTAAAGAATTTCCGCTTGCACGGTACAATTTATTGTCGTTTTCAGAAAAAAGCCATATAATAAAATACTTATTAGTCTTCACGGGATGTGTCAAAGTTCGGCGGCTTAACGCATTGATCTCGCTATCGCTCGGTCAGTACAGGAAGGCTTCAACTTGATATTACGGTATCCTTCAGACCGCACTCTCGGTTAATAATGAAGTATCAGAAGCTTTTGTAGTTCTGGAAGTAGTTAAATACATCCTTCGGACCAACACTAAATTCTCTTCGCCTGACTCAGCATTCACGGCTCTATTCCGTTTCAGTCCTCTTCGAAGTCATAGTTCATTCACATCGTACTTGCAACGTCTAGGGCAGAACTATGCCGCCGCATGAATAATACGTAGCAGAATTACTTTTTGCTTTTTCAACGTCTTTTGCCATTCAATGGAATTGTTGCGCGATCATACCAAGAGAGCCTTGAGTAATAATTTCGTGCAACTTGTCGCACAACAAGGAAACATTGTAGGTTTAAGAGCGATTTTACACGCGTACCTACCCAACGAACAACTCGACTCACAACACATTTCTCTGTTACAAGTTATGGAAACTTGTTGTGAAAAGTACAAGTCAAATCAACTTACTTCCAAAACTTGCAGCGAAGAAGTTAGCTGCGTGAGAAGTTAATCAGTGGGTCTGTCGAGTGGCAACTGTTTCAATCGCGATACCACGTATTGCGTGACAAGTTGCAGAAAACTGCTGCCCGTATGACTACACCTTTACGTACACTAATCGCATTTGTAGCATTAGCCACGCAAAGTTTATTTACGGCAAAAGCGACGTGCAAACGACAACGACACAATAAAATCATATGAATCTGCTGCCGCTTCAGTTTCAATAACAAATTATAGCCAGTTAAAGGTTTCTATAGCAATTTTAACTCAACATGTATCTTTTAATAAAGAAACAATGAAACACGTTATATGCTGTGAAAAACTTTCAAAATGTAGATTTCACTCTTGAGTACTTACTTCTTGGTAAGTTAGATTTTTTCATTTTTTTAGCTCTTTTCATTTGGCGCTTGGACATTGGTTTGCACTGGGAATCCGTATTGTTTTTCTGGGTCTGGTTGTCTGGAGTCGCTGTACTTGAGTTTTGTTCAAGAGATCTCTTTTCCTTTGGTTTGGGCTTCCTGTTTAAACGATATAGCGGGATACTGTTCAAAAAAAGCCTGAAAAAATGCAAACTCTACTTTTCAAGCACAGAGTTTATAAACCTTCGGAATTTTGAAAGTCCAGCACTGCAACTTCTTCAACTTCTACAAAACTATGCTGCAAGTCTTGTCGAAAAGATTCCAAATTTCTATCATATCACTCCCTATCCCAAGGATCTCCACTGGTTGCCTGTGCAAGCAAGAATTCAGTTCAAACTATTAACTATTGTATTTAAATGTATACATGGAAACGGTCCTCAATATCTGTTCGAGCTACTTTGCCGCAGAATGACGCGCCCTGGCCTAAGATCCGCAAACTCTCTCATACTTTACATTCCCAGAATACTATCGAGGGCGGAACAAAGTACGGCAGACCGTTCCTTCTCAATCTCTGGGCCGAGTTTCCAGTTTCTATTCAAAAAAGCTGCAGCCTTGATATTTTTAAATCCAGACATTTTTATTTAAGAGTTTCTTTTGAACACCTTTTAATTTTATTGTAATTTATGTAAGCAATATCTGAGTTTTCTAGATATGGGCACTTTAAAAGCATTAGATTCAGTAGTACTTTCCAGGAGTTTTCTGGAAGTATTTTGAAACGACATTAAATGGAAATACAAAGATTTTGCGTCACCACAGCCATCGGAAAGTTAACGATTCTAATAATTTAAACACTCCAGAATTAAACTTCGGGCTTATGTTTCAATTTTCAGAGATTTCTCCACGAGTCAGTATTAAATACCAGGACAATTCCAGGAAAAAGCCCAGATATTCCAGGAATTCCGATACTGACCTCACATACGGTTGGCATCTCCAGTACGGCAACTCCTCAGTCTCAGTTTCATTGGAATATTCTGGCTGTAACAAAAACGAGCAATGTTTACTTCTGTACACAAAAAACAAGAACAGATAAACTTCCGTGTACGTGACGCCTTTCAGTACATTTAGGGAAACAGAAATTACCGCTATGAAAAGCAAAGCAACTCCCATTTTTGCCATTCGATGCTTAAAAGTTTAAATTCAAATTATGCAGCCACCACAAACTTGGCCTGTAATGTCATTCTGAAATATTAACCATACGAGACTTTGGTTTGAAAATGTAAGGCATAAGTGCATGTTAGTATCTAGAGCAAGAATAACAGGTGAGACGGATGGTGACTATCAGCGGTGTCTTGTTCTTGATAGCTCTTACTTTAATATTTTTCGCTCAGATATTCGATTTTGAATCTTGCGCTGTCAAGCAACAATTAACGATGTAAGGATCGGTGTCGCTTTAAAAACAACAATTGTTGGGTATCAAATGTAGGTGTGTATATATGGCCTCACCTCACTAGTCCCTTTCAAAGCGAAACTCCCTGTTTAATAAGCGTATTTACAGAACTTAAATCCACTACCTTATTTAGCTTGATAATATTTTGAGAGTGTGTTCATTTGGATGTTTTTTAGTAAGCGCCATTCTCAAATAAATGCCGCACCTTTAACTAGAAAAACAAGCACCACGGCGCTTAATTGATCATTTTTCTATGCTACTTCAGTTGAACATTTTTTATCCCCTTTTAATAAAAACTTTAAGTCAGTAAGGACAACATTGTATGCTACGTACCAGCAACCTCTGTTTCAGATCTTGACAGAACTTTTTCATCTCGTCCAAGGATTGAGCTTTTCCTAGTACTTCTCTCATATCAGTGTGCCTACACAACCTGTTGAAAGTATTTAAACGACTTTGCAAAAGAAACATAGAATACTAGAACTGAGTGTTGCTCCTTCCACCGCACAAAACTAACGTTCCTAAGAGATAACTACGTGTTTAAAACGGCAACTGATCCGTCATCAGCGAACATTGAGGCGTCAGAGAAAGATGGCGGGAGTTTTCAAGGCTCTCGCCAATCCTCGCTAGCTTCGATAACATCATTAGGATGATGTGTAATCCTGCCAACTTTCAAATCCTATAGACGTATTATACAAAAAGTTTTCGAAAAATTTTATAACAACGTTAAGGCTACCATATCAGTGTATTTTTCAACATGGGGACTTTGCGTTAACTAGCTCAAGTCTTGCATTATTCAATGCGGTTAACTTTTGCCGCCAAACAGCTAAATGAGGCACGTGAATTGTTATTGGCGCCAAAAATGAAATAGAAGACTACCGTGATCCATTGCATTTGCTTATGGTTTTAGCAATACAAGAGTTAAACAGATATATATTTGTTTTATTTTCACCCCTCTTTGAGACATCTCTTTCTCCCTGGGTGTGTGCCTCTCTCTCTGTTCTCGCTCTCCATCTCGACAGTATCAATTTTTATCAGTTTGGAGGTTTTCGAGTCACGACTGTTCAATCATATAGTTTGTTTCCATATGAGGACGTAAATCGTCGCAAACTGACGCAAAACGATTTGCGGAGGGATGTTTGAGATGATCGACAAACTGTTTGCGACAAACTGCAGCTATTTGCAATCGCACTCGCAAACTCTTTGCGACGACATTCCCATGTCACCTATTTCTCGTTGTCACGTCCCAAACGGTCGCAGACCTGACGTAAAGATAGAAAAATTTATATCTTTTACGGCTTGCTTACGATCGTCGGAGACAGAAACGAAACATGTCTGAAACAAATGGTAAAACGTATTCCCATTAACGCAAACTGTTTGCGACGGTTTATGTTTATATGCATGGGAAACAGGCTTTAAGCTCAACTCCGCAAACTTCGTATTCCATGAAAAAACTGAGGCAGCTTGCGCGTTAATCGCAAGACTTAAAGAACAATTGTGGCTCAAATCCTCATCAAACCAGTCAGCTCCAGTCCAATAAACAGAGATTGATGTTCTTATAAAAAGATGACTGTACAATTTAGGCTGAACATGCGGAAGAACCGCTAAACTTACACATGATGCCAAATCCTAAATAGGTGTCCTCTAACAAATGACAAGGGACAAGGATATTTGTCAACCATCTGGAGATATTCTTCTGCCATCTCCCACATAGGAGGCTGTTTTCCCAAGAACAAAGCTGGGTTGCTCAAGTTACCCTCTGAAAAAAAAGTATAAAAAGGGCTAAAAATGCATACATGTGTGGATGTTTTGAGGAAATACGAGTCATTTCTTTATGGTGATAGCTGTTTCTAACTACAATGTAGTCGCATTTTAGAGTTCCTGCAACACTTAACACTCACACTGAAACATCATATACTAACTTTCTAAGAACGATTTAAAGAGGTAATTTTAAATTCTGATTCAACACAATCACAACAAAATCTTTCTGTAGTAAACAACACCAATACAAAACCCACTTATAGTCACCTCCAAATCTTCTTTTGTTGTATACCAATCTCAGTAGAAAACTTTTAAATTAGTGGGGACTAAACTGAAGTAAAAATTAATGTTTCATAACACGTAACTTAAGGAATTGAAAACTAGAAAACTCTATTCCTCTGTTTCCCCAGCACTTGATTGCATATGTGACCATGGAGCTACAGCTGTTTTGTTATTGTTGGGATTTATCAGCATGACACAGTTTTTTTGCACTGAGTGGCAAGGAACAGTTTAACGGTTGCTTTAAAGCTCACCTCAACTGCAAAGCATTGTGGGATGTTTTGGAGGTGCCTGTACAACTCAGCAAAGAGCATCACATGTGGAGGGAGATCCCATAAGGAGTTGAATGTGGTGTTTGCATTTGTACACAAAATAGGTAACTACAGGCAAGGTCACAAACTCGACTGCATGGTTTAGCTGACCAGTATGCATACCTTGGCTTCAGTAACTTGAATGTCTTGTTTACAAGGTTTCATGCACAGTATTACATGTACGCAATTCATTTCAGTGAGAAATATTTTAACAAAGCGACAAAAACACAACAACAATCACTTACCTGCACTCATGACTCCAACAACACCTGTGTATTCCATACAACGATGAACATCTTTAAGGTACTGAATGTTGCCATTTGCAACCACTGGGATTGACAAATTTTCACTGTAGAACAAAACTGAGACTGATGAATACATCAAATATTGCAAAAATACGGTAAGCACTGAGTGACTTTCCATTAACAAGACAGGAGACAGACCCAGTTCTCTTAGGACCAAATACATGGAATGTGACCTAGGTTTCACTGCAAGTTAAGATACAATTTTGGCATGAAGAGTATTAAAACACTATATGCATGATCGAGATAAACAAAGAACTCATGAAGGAACTCATGTTTGTGAACAAATGTTATCAGATGCTGTTGTCCAAGTTCTTGGGTGTTTGTAATGATTGGTTGAGTTCAGAAACAGTTCTAAGCACTAAATCCAGCTTGAGTGGTGATTGGTTATTCCATGGAATCATTCCGATACTCACTGCTCTTTATTCTGATTGGATGAAAAAAATGGAATAGTTTCTGGCAAGATCTATTTATAAAAATGGCATTAAAGCATCCTATTGGTTCATTTATTTTTTAATGTAAAACTAATTACAGTTTTAAATGTAAATACTGTAGGTACTGTATACATGTATTTATACTGTACAGTACAAAAAAACTGTGACAACTTACCAGATGGCCTTGATATGGTCCCAGCTTGCAAGTCCAGTATTTAAACCTTTCTGGTCAATTGTTCTACCATGGACAGTCAACAACTGAAAAGAAATAATTGAAAGAAAGTTCTACTGGATTTATGCATGCCAGCTCTATCTATGCTTTCTGACAGATGTAACTGATTTTAAGGAGAGAAAAGGCAAGATTTGAAGGTCGGATTTGCTCATTGTATACATTTACAATCCAATTCAGAAGTAATGACACTCAAGAGGACTGTGATGGAAAACTTGAGTTTTGGAGTTTCACAATTTGGGTATCTGGGGGGGAGGCTCTTGCTGATGATTTCCCTATAGTTTGGGGGTTCTAAGGTTCTTGTTAGCATTTATTTGACATTTTTTGAATTGAAAGCCTTTTATTCCCAGGTACAGATACATTTACCTCTAGGTATAATCATGATGTATCTTATTTTATGTCATGCTACAAACAGTGTTTTGACGCTTTGTTGTTTTTCCCTATCTTTTATTTTTCCTTTCTTTGATCATTTGGTTTTTTGCTGTTGTTTGTTTTTAGTTTGTTATTATGTTTTTTCAATTATACATGTAGAAACATGCAAAAAAACTTTGCTGTTGTTAAAATCATGATAAAACAAAGAAAACAAAAAAAAATTAAAACTTTAAAGTTTAAAAAAACCTCACCTGGCAACCAGACTTCTCTAGCAGTTTGGCATATTGAACAGTCTTATCAATATTCTCAAACACTCGAATCTTACACGTGAGAGGAATGGACAAGTTCTTGCTGACCAAGTTGACTGTGAAAAAAACAGAATGAATTCAGCATACAGAATAAAATGGTCTGAAAATTAGATCATCCAGAAACTAATGATACAAGACAATATCACTGGCCATTAAAACGAACCCATTGAGGCAACTAGGTCCCAGTCATCTTGCAGAAAGGCTCCATAATGACCTTAAACAAAAAAATGTTTTATATCAATCACTAGTTATTGCTAGTAAATAAATCATCAAAGTTATTATCATTATAACAACACGCGTCAAACCATGGCCACCCTTAAATTATACAGTAAGTTTTTGCGTAATTTGGGGTTGGGAGCCAGCCAATGAAATCTCTGTGTGGTTACCTGTGAGACACTGAAGGTGTGTCAGACAAAGTTTTTAATTAAGTCTGGCAGCACCAAGACTCTTGTTTGGCTGGCTCCCAATTGCAAACTATGAAAAAACTTACTGTCTAAATTAAGTGTGGCTGCGGTTTGGCATGTTGTGCAATAAAATACATCAAAATGTAGATATTAAACAGATCACTTGCTATATACTTTATCCTTGATAGATAAATTAAATGATTCCAAGAGTGTAATACTGTTCTTGTGTGGGGGGGGGGGGGGG
>JAOBYF010774203.1:0-14429 GCA_025403605.1 Parazoanthus darwini
CGTGACAGCGCTTTGCGCTCTGATTGGCTGAACGTGACAGCGCTTTCCGTTCTGATTGGCTCAGGCGTTTCCTGTCTAAATCAGGAAAAAAAAAAAGACCCGAATTTAATACTCGCTCGCCTACGGCCGCGAGTAACAAGAAAAAAATAATGCTACGTTTGGTAAAATTCTTGAAATGGATAATTTCGAACTTAACCCAAGGATTTTCATTGCATTTTGCACGAAACATTAATAACATTTACATCAAATAGATATTAGAAATTGCGTCAGTTTTGTTGCGTACATATTACATTTTTTGGCACAACCATAGCCATAGTAATGTCATGAAGTTGGGTGAATCAAACTGTTACTTTCGTGGTTATCAATATAAAATGGGTGAAAATTAACTCTGCCAATTTTCATTCTTTTATCGTAGCAGGATACTTTAACTTTCTGTCCATTTTCAGGAAGCTTCGGCACCTGATGCTGCGGAACCAATGGAAGAAGAGTCAGCGGTTGCAGCCATGGCAGCTCTCAGTATGACCGCCGCTGACTCAAGTGAAAGTGTGAGAAAGAAGAAAAAGAAAAAGAAAAAATAAATATTGTTTTTTTAAAAAATGTTTAAAGCCCGATGTTTTCCGAGTCTATTAGTGTTCGTTTTACTTGCTTTTATTATAGTTCTAACATCATTTTGTAAAAACCTTATTCATCTCACGTCTCATTTCTCTCCAAACAATTTGACTTGGATCAAAATGCTTATGCGTGCCGGTACTATGGCAACCGAAGTGCATGCATGTGTAATAAGGCAGCTCTTGCCTGCTCTTTGCCAACTGTTTTTAACTGAGCTATATAAGCAGCCGCGAAGGACGTTAAGCGTCTGCGGAGAGGCTATTGAAATGGTAGTTTTGAAATAAAGCAGATGTAACGGGTGATCTGATTGGCTGGAGTGATATCTGTTAAACTGTTCAGACGAATATAATGTCGTTTAAACGAAGAGCAAGTCAGTTACTAATCAACAGCATAATTTATTAGGCTAAATCACAACATGATGTTGAACTATAAAATCCTCTGTGGTCAATTGTCATTATTGTCACTTGTTGGTCTGCAATACAACAAACAATACAAATATAATACAGTACAATATGTTACCGCAATACTGATGACTGGTATCAACGGTTTTTCAGTCTGGTGAAGATGTTTCAACACTTCGTAAACAGTTAAATGGTCATTAAACATTGTGGAATTGAGATATATATATTTGCAATCGTTCTACTGGCAATATTAGTTTGGGTAATCGAATGGTTTGGAGTGCAATTAGGGATCACTAAGCACGAATAGATTTATCAAAGACACCTAAAATTGAACGAACGAAGTGAGTTCATTATATTTACGAATGGTGATTAATCCCGAGTTGTACGAACAAACTATTCGATTACTTGTTAATAATACTCATTCATGCAAGAGACTCTGTCCCAGAGCAACTTCAGAATACCCGGCCACTTTTTTTCGTCCATAAATCTACTGTTCCCGTGCTCCCGTGATGTAAGAAATATATCGCTAACCCCAACCTTAACCTCTCAGGATGAAAAACTCCTAACCCTAAGAGTGAAATGTTTTGGGAAGCTATATTTCGAGACCGCGGTAGCAGGATCGGAAGACACAAAAAAGTGGCCGGTTATTCTGAAGTTTAGCCCTCAGTCCCGTCTTGTTTGCAAACCGTCACGCAAACTCCTCGCGTTCGGCTCCTTTCCATGTTGACATGTCCTGACTGATTCGCCAAAGATTTCTACACATCCAGCCAGTTGTTTGTACTTATCAGCGTGTTCTTATTGAATGCTTTGTCTTTCAAATTTTGTCCAGGTCTTCGTTGCACTCTGCAAACCAGGCCGCCATTTTCCACCAGTGCAAATAGATGCTGCTGCGCTACTTTGATTTGTAACTGCACTGTTTTTGATTAACGGAGGGGGTCTTACCCAATCAGATTGCAGAAATTTTTTAATGCATGCTGTTAAAGTTGTAATTGATGAACAAAATAAGCACTAAAGTATTCACTTTCCCATGTTTTACAATCGTACTGCTCTGGTGATGCTGGACGTGCACATTTCTTCCCTTCCCCAAGTTCCAGAATTGCAAGGTAGCTCGTGTTTGATGTTTCAAACTCTACATCTTCGTCAATTGATTTGACAAAGACTTTGCAATTAGCGCTTCCACTGCACTTTTAAAGACGTTTTTAGAACGGTAATCTGAGCTGGCCGTTTTTTAACTCTGCAAACGATGTTTATTGTTTTTATCTACAGCATGTTACAGTTGGTGAACTCTTCATTAAGTCCACAGACTTGAAGGATACTTGAAATAGTTATTTATAAACATCAGGCAGTATGACAACGACTATACGTTTGGTTTACAGTCAACGGGAGTGACACGCGAACAGGAAGGTCTCCGTTGTCACTATCTTCTGTCTCGTTGTAGGACAAATAACGGATGAGAACTGAAGCAGGTTTGAGCCAGTCACAGCCTATGCCGCTTGGAAAATGTATACAACACACTGCTCCCGTCGTTTTTCTTACACTGGAACCATAGTTCATATAACTAACTGGTTGTGAAGCTCAACAAACTTCAAAAGGAGTGTACAAAGCTGCTTTGTCTTAGGCTGAACGAACCGTGACAGTGCACATTCTATGTTCAATGTGTGAGCACAAATACTCGTACTGAATAGTTGTTCATATGCATTTCAATACCTTTTGTGTTTTGTGCACCGCCAAGGCCAACGAACAAAAGAGATTGAGAGAACAAAAACCTATAACAAAGAAACTGGCCGAGTTTCATAACCATTTCGCTTTGTTAACTGTGACTGGATCGTAACGTTTTCCCGCTTCCGTCCTTGACTCCGCTTCTTTTTCTATTGTCTGGAACCCTTTTGTAAGAAAGACTTTAAAGAAGCTTTTAAAGATTGAAACAGAAGGCACTCCGAAGCAAAGTTCTGCTTTTGTTTTGCGAGCGGTTTCTTCCAGGTTCGATCGATCGACAATCTTTGTAGGTCTAGGTACGAGCGTCGTCGGCGCAGTCTTGGTTTTGTGTAGGTCTGGGTACGAGAATATGAGAACTCCCATTCGGGATACGTTCGAAGTCTGTTCGGACTCAGTCGGATGGGGTTTCCGAAGAACACCGAAATATTCTCGTACCCAGACTAAGAAAACCCAGACCGCGCAGCTTGTTCTGGAAGAAAACCGCTCGTAAAACAAGAGCAGAAAACAAGGTAAATTTACAGTTTTAACAATTTATGGGACACATTCGAGATGTAGAAGCTCCCTGTGTGAAGTTGATGACATGCAATGCAAATAAATTCCATATTTCCCCCCCAACGAACCTCCGTGGCTCGGAACACTGATCGCGGTCATCTGGAGCGGATCAAGGAATTTTGAAAGGGATTGGCACACTAAGTCACAAAGTACCTGAAACATGTAAATGTCAGTGTAACTTTACAGTTAAACTTTTAACTTGGGCAACGAAAAGGGGGGAGCACCGGTACCACTGTCCTATGTGGCACTTGTTCCTTGAAGGTAACTGAAATTATATTAAAATGACTAATTACTTCGCCGGCACCAGAATGAAAAACAATGTCTAGATAAGATTTTTTTAGGTTTTTTCGAGTTGGAATAGATATTTTTTAAAACAGTTCGCACTCATTTCTCTACAGCTATTTTCAAATCATTCAGAACTGATACCTCGATCAACGCTTCGATTTAGGCCGATATCATGTCACTGCTTGTATTTTACTCATTCGTGTAAAATTTAAATCCAAGCTTATTGTGCAACACACTTTTTTATATAAAAACGTCTAATTTTGGAGTTGAGGCCGAGTGCTATATATCAGATGGTACACGTAGTGGGGAGTAAACATTAACTAGCACAAACTAGCTGGAAGCGGAAAATAGCTTGTGTACCAAATACTTTCAGGTTTGCTATTCCCAGCAGGGATTTCCATTTATTATAGTACAATGTACATGCAATCAACTGTACCTACTTTGCAGTAATAAAAACAAACAAAAGTGAAGAAGTGAATTATTTTCATGAACTTGAACTGTAACTTGAAATTTGGGCAAATGTCAGCCTCATAAATTATTATTAAGGGTAATAACATCGGACTTCAATTCAACTGGGTAACCTATAGGTCAATTACACTTGAACTATTTTAATACGTGAAAATAACGTTTTTAAACAACCTGGTAAGACAACCTGTCTCTGAAAAGCTGGGGTTTTCAGGAAAATGGTCATGAAACCTGAACATTCTTTTTGTACATAGAGGAACCATTTTATAACAAATATTAAATAAATCATTACATTGCATAGTTTGGTTCTATGAAAGGAACGCAATCTTTTTGTACATATGAATTCATAAATCTTTGGGGTTTTTTTCTTTTGCAACCATTTTAACACGCTTCTGTAACAGAATTAATCACGAGATACAAAACGCCTTCAGAAATAGACTATCTGCTCACACAAGTTCACGCGTGTCTGTTCTACATGACCGGGGCCATGTATTCGCTGTGTCTTATGCCGAATGAAAAGGCAGGCGCCTTTGGTTTGTTAAACACAACCTAAAGAATAAACAAAACATGTGTAAGTACGTTTCACTGACAATCGTCTAGTTTACTTTCAAAGGACATAATGTTTATCTTAATCGGTGAATCATGGTTCATAATACAAAGAATCAAGTTCAAAGTTCTACCTTATGGATCGAGTGATTTGGTTGTATGATCAGTGCTACAATACTCAATTCTTGAATATTAGAAACTTTTAAATACACGAACAATACCTTAACCCCAATTATAGCCCAACGAGTCTGCGGCAATGATTAAAAAGTCATGTTGTAAACTGTGGACCCAAAACAAAAATCCACCCCTAACCCCATTCCAAATTCTAAATATAACATGAAATCCCAACTGGATATAACTCCAATCCCAGCTCTAACACTAATCCCAACTCCAGGCCCCACCCTAACACCATCTGCAACCCTAATGTTTCCTTTTTATCAACTCAGGATCATTACTCATAAAACGAACAAGAGTCTTTTTATCCTTCGATTTTCTTTTGACATTGCAATGCCAATTTATTTAATAAATGCCGCCGATCCGTTTCATCTGGGCAATCTTGTTTAATGGCAGGCATTCATGTTTAAGTGATGTTAGGAAACTAATGCATAGGAAGTGTATGTTTCAACGACCCAGAAAGCCAAAATTTTCCGGCAACCTAGTTTCTCTTAGATTTGGATATCTTCAGTTATTTCTAAGAACCCCGAGTGTTGGGTTCCACATTCAAACAGTACGAATATTGAATGGCAGTGCCACGATAAAAAGTTGGATCAAAACACTCTTATCAATTCCTCCCTTGTTGCACTGATTATTTTTTCAGAATGTGGTGGCGATGTTAATCTATAATGTATGATAAACTTGATTTCTCAACCTTTTTGCATTGTCTATCTCTCTGATACCGTTACTTTCTCTCAGTTGATTTCCTCACTATATAGCAGGTTGTGACTGAGGGATTCACAGAGCAAGCAATGTTTGACATATTAATATGCTTCTGGTAAAATTACGGAATTATACTGCATTTCATCTTCTGCTTTTCTTATTGGTTTCAAAGTTTATTTTTCACGTTTTGGATGTCGGTCTGGCTCTTTGCCTTCCTGGCTGAGCTATGAACTCAACTGCCTTCCAATCTTTACTAACTTTTGTTCTATTTGTTGTTATCCAGTTTCTTTACCTCAAAGCCGATCAATCAGAAATATCCACTATAAGGGGTAGTGTGAATTCTGAGTGGCGAGTACCAAACGAGAATTTGGGAGCCACCTTCTTGTGAATGTAAACCTGTGAGATTGTAAGCAATTGAAAGCTGATAAACATCCTTATTGTCTCTTCAAAAGGAAAACAAAGGTGTTCCTTTGCACGTACAGAAAAATATAAACATATGAAACAATACATTGAAGCAAAACAAAGGTTAAAAAATCTAATCACAAAATGGTTATAGTTTGGCATATGATTAATGTTTAGCCAAGTTGAATCATACTTCGCTTCAGCGGTTTTCTTGTCTCACTAGTTCTCTAGTTGGGTTTTTCACAACGAATGGATGCTTCAGTTGCTGGCCGTTTGATTTTGCGTGTGTTCGGGAGAAGGGTGGGAGGGGGGAGGGGGGAAGAAAGAAAATAGAAACCTTTTCATAGTGATACTGTGAGGAAAGAGTCAAGAAAGGTTCAAGAAATAATGGGCCGTTCAAGCAACTCTCCAAACAACACCACACATAATCTCGATTACGTCATAGCCGATCAAATGTTGGTTCTGTTTTGAAGGGCCTTTGAGTTATTTTTGATGTTCCATTATTTTACCTTTTCCGGGCTGTGTTGTCCAGGACCTGGTTTTTGTGTCGGGTCACCAGGCATAAAATTGCGACCATTGATAGAATACATCGGCTTCTTAGTCTTGATAATGTTCGGCTGGACCACTTTGTACGTACCCGGCCCTGGAGTCTGCCGATCACAACAAACAGCGGAAATTTATCGATTCAGAAACATATTTTGAATCAATGTACGTTGGTTTTTGGGCATTTAACCACCCACCCCTCCCTTTAATAACGCACATTGACTTCATATTTCAATCCACACTACCCAACAGATTGAACCATCGAGGTCTTTTTTCATATTCTGGTGACTTGTCCCAAAAATAATTAGAAAACACGATTCTGGAAAAAAATTAGCATCGAGTATCACTTTTTGCCATGGCAACGTTGTATTTGTTTGGTCAAACTCTGACTTTCTGAAAATATTTTTCTCAAAATAATAATGAAATAGTAACCCAATATTTGTTAACTCTTAGTCTTAAAGTCGAACATGTGACATTTTTGGTACGCAACACTTTTTTTTTCTTTTTCCATTTTTTTAATGTCTTTTTATTTCATTCATCGATTTCTTACAAAGTATAGCAGTAATCGGTCAGTTAGGAAACTACTTTTGTGTGCAGTATACAGTTTAAACATCATGGCTGAAAAAAAGAAAGAATTCACTACTTATTTATCTTAGCTAGCATAAGCGTTTAGTGCATGATGCGTTGAGTGCTGATAGGAGTTCTGGGAAAGCCAAAATTTAAAACTTAACCATTTTTTCAGAAAAGATTCTTTCTTTTTGTATTTCAAATAGCAAAAGCGCTCCACCAGATAACAAGAAATAAGGACTTTTTTTATAACGTTCGGCAGTTGGCAACTTACAGGAAACCTTACACCTATAGATGAAGGACTTGATTTGTAACGTCGTGAACGTTTGGCAATAAATGGCAACCATGTGGGGTTAAGAAGTATACCGTAGTATACCGTTAATACAGAAAAATGGAGGGCATCGTTTGTCAGATTAAGAATAAGCCGGTTCTAGAATGATGAGTCGAAGGGTGAATTAAATAACCGGCCGGATAACATAAAATGATAAAATACGTTTGGAGAATGTTATAGAAGGTCAGGTAACGATCTCATTGTTTTAGAGCCGAGAAAAAGATATAACGTTGACCATAAGTAGCAGTCGTGACAGCAGGGACAGACAGAACTAGATGATTGCCAGAATGGAGCTGTCAACGTGAACGGTATATGCTTAAAAGTTCCAGGATTTCGGGCGGTGGACATCGTTGAAGAAGAGGAAGGTAGATGGGGAGTTGGCAGATGTTTTTTTTTTTTTTACTTTTATAGAATGTATTTACAGTAGTATCCCCTTACCTTTTGTAAATCTTCAGCAAATCCTCCGATGTTTGATCTGCCAGTAAGGGAGTAAGAGGCGGCAGACTGTTTGCCGACCACTTTAGGTCCAATCAGGGGGGGAAGGGTGTACGAGCTCGGCGATGGCGTTTTATTTTTCTGGGTGTATTTGGTCCGTGAACCGAATGAGTAACTTGGGGCTTTTCTTTCATGCGGCAAATTGTGCTTTTCCGGCGAATACTGACCTGAAGATGTGAACAAATGTTTAAAGTGACAAGAAGTATGGAGGGGTATGGATTTTGTGAGGAGGACGGCAGCGTGGCCGAGCGGTTTAACCCTTTCAGCCATATTGCTGAATTCTCCTCAACTGTCTCTATAGTTTTCTTGTGAACAAGTTGGGAGAATTTCATTTTTCATCTTAGATGAATTAATGTGTATGATCAATTGCTTTATTCTCATTACCAAACAACTTATTTTGTGTGGATAATTTAAGGAGAATTTACATACGGATAAACTGGCTGGGGCCGAAAGGGTTAAACGTTGACTCGTAACATTCGAGTCATCTGCCCGCCGGCCGCACTGATGTAAATAGTCTTCCGGCCAGCCTTCCAGTCAGTTCGTGTTTATCATGGGCAATGAAAAGGCCTTTACGGGAAGCTGTCATTTGAAAGTTTTTTGTTACTATAATTAGTCCTAGGACAGCGTTACCTAACTGAGGAGATGGGACAATATTTCTGCCAGTTGCATGAATTTTAAACGATTTCTTTCCCCAGTTAAAAGTCTTATCAATCGATAAGTCGACTCAACTACTTAAAATTATTCTACTTGCATGTGTGAAGAAACAGGGAGTCGTGTCTGGTCTAGTCAAGCTTCCGCACGATGCCTTAAGCCTGGTAACAAACTCATAAGCACAAACATAAGACGTTTGAAGGACAAAAGAAAAGACGAAAGAACGCTGATGCGAGCTTGTTCCATATCGTCCAACACTTGGTACTCATTTAAGTTATTTTAATTTCCCGTACTTGTGCATATGTTTGTTTCACAAGTGTGAAGCAGACTTACGTTTCAGTTTTGCTGTAGTAGCTCCATATATAACATGACTAATGCAAGCGCGATTTATTGGAAGGCATTTTCTAAAAAGTGTGCTATTTTTGTCAAGACTTGATTAATTTGGAGCAGCAAACTAATTAAAAGTATCTCGTTTTGATATTTTCCGTATTCTAGAATTAACTAATAGAAGACAAGTATGAGTAGCCAAGATTCGAAAAGACGATGAAACTGGTCACGTGCCAGGATATTCTACCTTATATTACCTCTAAATCTAAACCTATTTACCTCCCAAGGGGAGTAATAGATAATTTTGACGGTCAGCAGTTAGCCTCAGTAACGGCTGGTGGCGATGAGTTTGTTTTGAAAGAGTTTCGGCGAGGATCGAGGACACAACTGCTAATGGGAAAAAATGATGAAAAGGCAAAAAGATGTCCTGGTGGCAGTGTTCCTATGATCCTCTTGGAAAAGGTATGGATATTTATCGGGAACCTAGAAAATTATTTTGGGGCATGGAAAAATCGTGGTGTTTCATAAATTTAGTTTGATTCTTCTTGTTTCAAACATGTTTAAAAAAACTTGAAATTTTAAAGAGTTCAGTGACAGCAAAAGAAAGACTGACTGAAAATAGGAAAGTTGTTTTTTGTCAGGCAAATCATGTGAGAGCATGGAATTTCGCTCTCATGTATCTGTTTGAATCCTGGATGAGCAAGTCCATGAATAACTTCCAGATGCACTTCAACTTTTTATATACCTGGTCCTGGGATTTGTGCGCTGATCTTGAGGACAGGACGACTGTACAAGGAGTAGGCTGGGTTTGTGTCCTTGCCTCTTCGAGTAAGAGATGTTGGTATCATATACTTGGGGCCAGGACTAAAAAGAGTTTGAAACTCTTTGTGTCGCTGACCGAAAACGAATGCTGGAGCTCGCGTCTTTGAAAAATCGTGAAACTTGTATCCAACTGTTCCTGGAAGAAGATATTTCGACGGGCCAGGACCGCGACAACGAGCAGCAATGTCGATCACTTTGGCATCCGCATTAGGGACAGCCATAGTTTGATATGAGTCACGACTATATAAGCTCCAGTTCTGATACTGTCATTGACTAGTAGGAACTGCGGACGATCGAACGGTTGCAGTAACTGAGTAAATTATTCTAATTACTGCGCGTGCGCAATGCCTATTAAGTATTGTTTCGAGCAGATAATCTAATTAGCAATTAGGTTACGATTTTGAGATTTTTATTGGTAGCAACAAGTAAGACATCGCCGAGATTACCGCTCATCTAAAGAAGAGCAAATAATTTAGTCAATCGTTAGACATAATTTGTTTAAACAGAAATATAGTAGTTCTCTAAACGAATTATTTGAAGCTATCTTTCACATTAAGTAAAACTTTGCTATTGATGTAAGTTCATACAGCGAAAGGTGCACTCGTTTGCGAATATACACGCAAAAACGCAAACTATTTTGGATTTTTCTCTGAGAGGTTGTGAGATACGCACAAGCATAAACATGCAGAAGCACGGGGAAAACCCAAATGTTAACACGAGGGACATTGCATAATCACAAGAAAACATTTTTTTTTCCTTTTTACTTGCGACTGTGTTTGTTTTCATATTTTTCAGATCAACATGTACATGCTTGAAACAAGCGTATGCACGATAGTTGCTTTGTCGCACAACTGTAAAAATGGGTTTAAATGAACAACAATCTTGATCCCAGGGGTTGAGTGAACAAGCAACAAACGCGCCGTGTCTGTTGTCGTCACCAACCCTTTACGAGCACAAACATAATTAGTGCGCGTGCGCAACTGTTTTTATGCTTGTTTCTGTGCTTGTGCGTATCTCACAAGATGAGAACTGTATGTTCTACGCTCCAAACGTCAGATATGTCACATTCAATTTGTTTACGAAACGGCACATTTGACTTCCTAACTCGATAACACAGATTTATGTCATTTATCACAGTGCGCTTTCGTTTGATCCATATGAACATTCAAAAAGGTGCAAGTAAATACTTTGAAATAATGAAACTTTTAAAATAATTAACTCTGCAGGTTTAAACTGCGACGAATCAGCGGTCTTTGAAAAAATTGCGAGAGCTTAAATATAGAATTCTAGTTTGCATGGTGACAAGTTTCAATTGCGGAAACTAAGCGAGTTCAGAACATATAAACACCACTCTTCCCTGCGAGGCGTACTGCCTGTGTAGTGTAACTTTAAGTAAATAAATAAAATTATTGTCCCGTCGTACAAGGAGTCAAAACGTTAACCAACTCGAGCAAGCTTTTCGATTTGTACTCAGATGAAGGCACATTGTGAAAATTTCATGTCTTATGCACTTTGCAAATTATAATGTTGTCAACATAACCGACTAAAAGAGTTTTGCTTCTGTTCAATGATCGAGTCACTGACTGATGCTACATCACTCTTGGCGAAAACCAGATATTTGGCCTCCGCATAGATCCAGCTATGGCGACAACATGAAATACTCGCAAAAGAAATTTCAAAACTGAAGCGGAAAAGTTTCCTTTGGCTGTTGAGTTGGTCAGTGAAAGGTCGGAATGAACAGAGCTATGTAGAGACAAACCACAACTTTGTTCTTGTAACGAAGGCGGATTCTACAAATACCGTTAAAACAAGCTAAAGTTCTGCCTCTGAGAGGTGATCGGTTGTCAAGTGCTAAGCGTTTGATAGATTTCAGTCAAACTCATAGCGCGCCTATATATATGCATGTGTGCGTCCGCTTTTTCTCATATAGACGCAGATAAAGAGCTAGAGATAAAGAGGTAGAGCTTTAACTATCGATTTGTACGTATTTTGGTAAGAACAACTTTATTGTACGTATTTTGGTAAGAACAACTTTATAGAAACAAAGAGGTTGGCTTAGGTTTGGGCGAACTTAAGAACAAGTTAAGAACAAATTCATTCTCGAGCTCTGGTTGAAACCAACAAAAATTCAGCTTTTCAAGTACAACGGATCAGTTCTATGTACAAATTATGTACAAAAGGACACTACTAAGTACATGTAAGACTCTGAAGTTGACCAATAGACTCAGCCAATATTATCAGGTTCTATAAACAACACCCCCTTAACGGGATTAATTAGCCAGGTGCTTCATTCTCAAATGCTTTTTCACCTGAACTGCGGTCAAGTAGTATAAATGAAATGGGCGATCACTTTTGTTCTGAAATGCAAGCAATGATGCATCAATAGCCAGACGTTTTTTTACTTGGGAATACTGGTTGGATAAGGTGAACTTGTAAAGGGGAAGGCTTTTAGTTTTAAGAACTTCGTTGTTGTCGTAATGCAGCAAAACGGGCTTGTTATAAAGCGCATCTTTCTTCATTTATACCAGTGAGAAAAACTAACTTTAGTCTTTTCACTGAGCACAGGGAAAAGAAGCAAACAAAAGAAGAATTCAGAGAGATATTAAGCGCTTGCGCTCTTCCTCTTTGTTACATCGAAAGATGTTTGTGTATACCAGCAACATATAAAACGGAAAACGACGATGTTTGACTAAAACTAGCTCAGGTTTGTGTAACTACAACAACAAATCCAGTCCTGATTAGCCGTCACAACATAGATTTCAAAGGCATTCGTTACCATAGTAACCAACAGTCTTTGGCCGAAATTCGATAAATACCCGTCTTTGCTAGCTGCATTTGCCCAGCGACTTTAGTTTCGGCACTATACAATAGTGTCAAGAAACGAATATATCTGATTAACTTGAGCTAGAAATATTGACTTACTCTAGCTATATATTGCGTAAACGATTCGCCTATGGAAGTGACATAATGTACTTCTTTTCAAACAAAAGTACATAGTGATAGTTGACTATCAGACTAAAGGTATTAATTAGATATTTTCTATGACACTGTGAAAACCATTGAAAAAGGTTTCGCCTGAAAGCTAATATACTTTTGATATTCATTGTTTGTATAAGAGTTTTCCATTGATTCAACACATTCGTAAGGGAAAGCAAAACTTTTAAACAAACACTTAGGCTAACAAAAATTACAAATACTGGGATTTGGAAAACTGATATGGTTCTAGAAAACTTCTTGAAGTTATCTTAACAGACAAAAGGGCACTTGATGTTACATACGCAACCTGCAGTGAAATTCTAAAAACAAATGTAAGCGAAGAAAAAATGTCATTCATGGAAATACAGGCTCTTAACTTGTTTTGACTTCTCTCTTTGCTGCGAATTAAGAAGCGGGCAAAGAAATTTAAAAATGAACTGAGATCAGTTCAAAAGAAAGAAAAATCGACTCTGATTATCAGTTGCTAAGCCACAAACTACATACGCCTGTCCCGTACGATCGCTTGAAAAATAGTCTGTCTGTTAAAGCATACAAGAGTAACTGCTTGTAAATTTTAGTATACTAGCCAGTCTATATCATGGAGTCACCTAACTCAAATCGAATTGTCAGTCTAATTATTACAACCGTCCAAGTTAAATGTAGAAGTATTTCACATCAAATCTTTGCATTCTGTAAATTTTCCTAAAACCTAGTTAATAGAATAATACACTAGATTCGAGCAATAATCAGTACGGTTTCAGGAAATCATTTCGCACACTTGCAACTTGTTTAAACGCCGAATTTGTCAAAACCTTGAGCTTGCGTAATGTACTGCTGTAAGAAAGGCAATAAATCCGAGTCCGAAACTGAGTTTTGTAGGTCAGCTGACATGGCGGAACCTTCGTATCACGATAGTAACAATCTTCGTACTCATGCTTCTCATTTCCTTTTTGTAAAATATCACTTACTCAAACTTTTTTATGTTAACTGTTATCTTCTTTTACCCGCTTTCTCACTGCAATGATGGTAAAAGCTCTTTTTGTGAAAAAGATCTCCGAACTTCTTAAAGTTACGCGGGATTGTCTTTTGTTTACAGTTACTGCCACTAGGTTACTGTCAAAGAAAAGCCGCGGGAAAATCGCAAAGTTCACAACTTTAAACTTACCTGGTCCGGGCACATTTAACTTTGATAGTTCCTCGAATCTTGCATTGCCTAGCAGTGAATATTTGGGGTTTCCTTCAACTCCAGTTCTTGTGACTCTGGCATCCTGAAGATATTTTGGTCCGGGACTACAGTCATTTGTCAAAGCGTGCAAGTGCCGCATCCCAAAAGAAGTTGCAGGTTTTCGATGTTTCGTGAAATCGTGACCCTGATAAGAACACGTTGTCGGCAGCATGTATCTACCGGGACCTGGACCTCGGAACATCGCACCAATTGGAGGGAAGGTGACTTTGTCGCCTGCATGGCTGTCCGGCATTTTGATCAAGGTTCTCTAGTTGCGGTTTTCGACAAGGGCTTTGATTGACTTAATGCTACGCGTTTTCGCAAGCTTTTACCATTTCAATGAAGCAATTCCACGCGGCTTAACGACAGGCCGTATTGTTCTTGTGTATAGGTTAATCTCTGTGTAAATTAGATTCTGTTCAAACCCAAACTCTGCCATTGTTCGTACCAAGGATAAGTTTACTTTAGCTTTTATTCGCGTGTATATGTTGACTCTTCTAAAACGAATATATACACAGAATTCATTTATCCAATCTTGATTTAAAAGATGCTAAATCAACAGACTTGCAAAATGTCAAACTACATTTCAGAAATTCATTCAAATGTCCTCATTAAAAACGGACGTAATTGGATCCCACAT
>JAOBYF010774314.1:0-14425 GCA_025403605.1 Parazoanthus darwini
CTAACCCGAACCCAAATCCTAAAGCCTAAACATTAACCTATCTCTATTTAACCTGTCTCTATTTAACCTGTCTCTCCCCTCCTTCTCCTCCCCCACCTCCTCCTCTCCCTCCTCATCCTCTTCCTCCTCCTCCTCTTCCTTTTCCTGCACCTCCCCCTCCCCACCTCCTCCTCTTCCTCCTCCCCCACTTTTTCCCCTCCTCCTCCTCCTCTTACTGCATGGTATTAATTTAAATTCAACAAGGTTCTGTCACCGGACAAGGGAATGAAGGAGCCAGGGGCATACTCTCACCAAAACTTCTAGAGAGCATCAGTGAGTTGCTATGCTGGGGAAGCCTTTGGCCTGTGAGGGGGTCATACTGATATAGAATGTAATGCAATGTCATTCTTTTTAAATTAGGCTGCAAAGGTTGAAATTGAAGCAGTAGCCATTGTTGGAGAAGTGGTAGATGTACCTGTCGGGCACTTGTAGCCACGTGTACACGATATGAATCAGTTGGCATCATATTCATGTGCAGGGCTCGGAATTTCATCAAATGATTTTTACATGTCAAGAACATAGAGAGTGATATTTATAAGGGTAATTAATAAACTGTACCGTAGTTGTTTTTCTGCTTGGTTTGGACTCTGAACAAGTTTGAGAGATGTGGTAGTTGATCCATTGTGTACTTTAATAATTATGTTTTCGTTATGTAATTTTTTAGTTTTCTGTTACATGAAATGCAACCTTTTGTGTAACTTTTGATACAAAGAAACCATATGGTGTCGACTGATAACAGTTTTTAAAATCAGCAACTTCCTTCATTAAAATTGATTTAAGGAACCAGTATTTTTGTTTTCGTTTTGATGTTTAATTTACGTTTATTTTTTCCCTTGATTTTGAATTAGTGAGGAGCCTGTGAACAGTTGACCCAAAAAGACTGCAGGTTCATTGACAACTTTAACCGATCACACGATTGACAGATCTAAAAACATAATGGCCGTGCGATGTTCTACTAGTTGTTACATGTCGTCAGATCTGTGAATTATGATTCGTTGCGTGTCTCTTAAATCAAACACTCGGCCTGTTTTAAAATTTAGGAGCGATACAAAGCAAGGACGGCAAAGTGATGAGAACAATACCTTATCACAGCTATTGTAAATTGTACTTTAAGTTAACGACATTTCAGTGTCAACTTAAAAATTTTCGTAATTTTCACGAACTTCAATAGTAATCAAGTCATTTCTCGCGATTTCAGAAATCCCTTGCCGTTTCTCTCCTGGCCTTCCCAACTGGTTAGGGACTGGGTACGATCTTTTTTGCTATGTCACCTGCCTGTTACGTCACGCTGAAATTTTTATGACCGCGCGCACAGAGGGACAAAGAGGCCTAAGAACTAGGCAGATGGATCCATTGTTACCCAAGCCGCATGAATTCAAATGGCAATAAAAAACCTGCTTGAGCAAGAAATACACCCGACGAGTAAAAGAAACTATTCAACCTTTAATCAAATTTTAAATACAGCAAAAACTGATGTCAAGAGGAAATGACCCGAAAGGTCTTTAAATTTTCGCAACATCACATGTTTACGTGTTTATTAAGTGCTAGAATTGAGCGTAAGAAAATAGTACTGAATATGACAAATCTGTATCCTTGCAAGTGTGCAGAAACTACAAGTGCACGATATATTCTTTGTTACCCGACAGAGTTTTTTCCTAGTGTCAAGAGGTCAATCGCGCAAAGGCTAGAAAACACTTGTGTTCAAAATTCTTTTTTTGCGCGAATGCTTAACCAAGGCAAATCTAAGCGGAAGCAAACACCATTACTGTTTCTCTTTTTCTCAGTTTTCGAATGTGTAATTTCCCTCTTCAGCAAATCCACTTCATTTTTTACTTCTTGTTGCTTTCTTTGATAGTCCTGGACGGCTTTTTCTAGTTCATTACTTTTATTCTTTTCGTTCCGAATCTGTTGATCTTTTTCAGCTATCTCTTGGGCGTGCATTACTTTCGTCTTTTGAAGCTTGTTTTCTGCATTTTCCCGCTTTACTTCCTCTTCCTTCAGGGCCATTTGCTTCTCTATTGTGTCGCGTTTCTGGGCCAGAACGTCTTCAATTTGCCTTTGAAATTCGTCAGTTTCGTCTTTGAGAGGGCAGTTCTTGCTGACGAGCGCCATTGCGGCCTTATAGTTGTTCTCGATGTTGGAAAGGCCGGTTGATAGCAGTGGTTTGACGACACTATCAAAACTGCGTTTGCAAACTTCTTTCTCCAGCATCGTGTAAGCGTTTGGTAGTTCTAACCAAGAGTTGCCGTTCATTGTGTTCACCAGTGTCTTGGCAAGTTCCACCAGGTATTTCCCATCCATCTCTCCACCTTCCATGCGTTTCTTGGAGGGAAAAGACTTGAACTGTTTGATTGTTGCTTCGATACTGCGCTTGTAGGGCGACTTGTTAAGCAAGAAAAACTTGTTAAGGGTCTTATTTGTTGCATAAGGCAAGTCGGAGACCTTGATTTCCCTCTCTTTGAGAAAAGAAGCAAGAAACCTTCTTTCGTCGTCCCTGTTATCGCCATGGGTAGGATTTGTTACTCTATCCACTATAGTCTCATGAAGGGATCTGCCTTCGGTCGGGCGAAGAGCTTCTCGTACAACAATCCCCAAATGGGGGAACTGTAAGGAAGCAGTCTCTTCTCCGAAAATAAGCTCACTTAGGCGCGCTATTCGATAAAGAAAATTCAGTTGATGGTGTGCAAGAGTTCCTTTCACGAACAAAACCATTCCTGACGACATAAGAGCTGTAAACATGCTTAGTTTTTCATTCACGCTGTCGTCGCCTAGATCAGATCCCTGCACATCCAGGAGCAAGACACTTCCGTGTCTTTGTGGTATCGCAGAAACCCAAACCCCATGAGTGCAGGGCTCGGTTGAGTCGTTCGTTGCAAAGACTTTCTCAAACAGTTTGAGCTGGTCTTCATTCCAAAAGTGATGAATGAAGTTCAAGTTAGTAGACTTTCCCAACCGCGAGTCGCCGACTGCAGATATAATAACCACGGGCTCTGTTTGGTCGAAGATTTCTTTCAATCCGTCAGCACGAAGAGAGTAAGAGCCGCTTTCTGGGTTGTATTCTAGCAGTTGTTTACCCTTCTGACTTCTCCCAGCAGCGATACATCTTACGTTCAATAACACAACGCTTAATATTAAACTCGCTAGCTGTGGAATTTTGTTTTGAGCGAAACCCTTCATTGCAGTAATTGCATGTTCACAAAACTACTGTACTGCAATCAGTTTAGAGTCTAAAAGTGAACTAACTTTTCGGGATTTTTCCCTGGACTTGAAAACAGACTTCTCCCAAAGATGAACACGTTGTAGAGCTTGATTAATAAAACTGATATCATGCAGTATTTCTCTTGGGGAAATTTCTCGGAATTAGTTAACACGCGGCCGGAAGGTATGCGCCTGCACAATGGAGTTGTTTCTGAGAACTGCCGGCCGATTAACAATTAATTTTTATTGGCTGCAGTGTATTTTCATCTCCGTAAAGGACGGCTGTTCATACAACACATGTAATACGTCTTCATATTTAAAAGAAAGGATAGTAAAAATTTATTTGATTGTCATACAGCTTTTGTTCCTGAGGAGTATAAAAGCGTTTCTCAGATTGAGAACAATCAACAACCCGTGGCGTTTAATGCGGGGGTTTCCCCGCTAAATTTTTAAAATGATTTATCTTAAAAAAATTAATAGGAGGCTTTCAGCATATTTTTACATATTTTGACAAATACAATGTCGGGAAATTACCCTATGAAACCGAATCAACGGAAAACTGTGGGTTTTCCCCAGTACAATTGATCATTTCTGGGAAACGACCGTCCATGATATCTGAATGTATAATGTAATACTTTCAGTTGAGTTAAAGAAATTGAAGAACTATGAACTCAACGACGACAGCTGTTGTTTCGCTCATCCTCATGATCCTGTCGACTCTGGTCAACTGCGAAACTACAGAGAAAGCAGTTCAACTGCTGGAATATAATGAAACTAATTCGGAGAAATTCCAGCTTAATCAAACAGCTCTTAACCTCATTTCAAATCTGAAGCAGCCGATTCAGGTGATATCTGCTGTCGGAGACGCACGAATTGGAAAATCGACCTCCTGGAATTTTGTCCAAAGTCACTGGGAAGACAATGAAGGAAAGAAGGTCGAGGAAATATTCCCTACTAGCGATTCACTCGAACGCTGTACACAAGGGATTTGGGTGTCGGCTGTAGAACTGGAGGGTGGGTCTGTGCTGTTTATGGATGTAGAAGGAACAGATTTAGGTGACGATGGAGTGACAGACCACCTGAGTATTTTCACTGGCCTAATGTCTTCAGGAATGGTTGTGTTTGCTCGTGATACAGTGACCAACCACGTAATCGACTTCTTGTATCGCGTTTCAAGGTTAAGCGAATTAATCTTCAACAAACTTAGCGTCGAGAACTTTCCTCGTCTGAGAATTGCTTTGCGAACACAGCTAGATCCCCCTTCGAAAGAAAAACTGAAAGACTTTGTCGTGGATGCGTTGGTCAATCCAGTTCATAAGGACGGCTTGAATAAAAACAGGAAAATCATTGCTAAGAACTTTCCTAGAGAACATATTGAAGCTAGCTTGATCCCTCATGTCTCAGACAGCAACTTTTTCAAGGATTATAAAATGCTAGAAAAAATAGGTTACGCCAAAGCAATGCGAAACTTTACCAAACAGCTAAAGCAGTTTCCTTGGAAAAGAACCTTGGGCGGGGGATTAATGCACGGGACTCATTTAAAGCTACTTGCGACAGAACTAGTTGACGCCATGAACAACAATTCCTGGCTTGACTTTGGCAACGTCTACTTGAGTGTTGAGAAACACGTGTGCTCATTCAGCTTTGAGAAGTTTGTTAAGCCACTCCTAGGTGAGACGGCGGACGACATCGAACAGTTGATGGAAGGAAGATTGAAGTCTTTTGAAGAGGGATGTGCCTTGGAGGAGATTCGTTACCAGACGAGGGTAGAGCTTCAGGTATACATTTCTGAAAATTAACACGGCCGTTTTGACTTGTGTTACACCGTTTCCTTGTTTAGAATGTTTAGTTGGTTCGATGTTGTGTGACGCGACTTTTGTGCAGTTTACCTCGGCCGCTAATTTTTCTCCGCAGCGAGGCTTAGATTTAGGTTATCATTATAGACTTGCTGTGTATACCAAATATTTTATGCTGTTTTTTGTCCATCGCAGCTTAAATTTGATAACTTTTTGTTTCTTTCACTGTTACGTGTGCAGCGTGGTTCAGGCCCGTTGGCTGGGTCTTAGTGGGTTAAGGGGTTCGGACGAGCACCCCATCCCTCCCCTCCCGCTCACTGTTGAGGTCCGACCGCACCCGTCCAGTCTGCTGTCTGCTAAATGATAATAACATTCCCAAATAAATGAAGCGCACTTTATTTGAGCGCAAATTTTGGTTGTTGTTTATAGCAGTGGATTTGCTTGTCTGTAAACACACAAGTAAAGACTAATCCAGTTTGACAATACAATAAATACAGGTGCTCTGGGAAGCTTGAAAGAACCCCCGTTTGACAACCAGCTTACTGGCCTGTAGTGTTGTGTGTTATACCGTGTGTTATGTTATGTTTTGTTGTGTTGTGTTGTGTTGTGTTGTGTTGTGTTGTGTTGTGTTGTGTTGTGCGGTGTTGTGTTGTGTTATGTTATGCCGTGTTGTATTGTGTTGTGTTCTGCCTTGTGTTATGTCGTGTTGTGTTGTGTTGTGCCGTGTTGTGTTGTTTTTTTATGTAATAATTGTTTGTGTTGTGTTGTGTTGTGTTGCTTTAAGTTTAGTTTAGTTGTGTTATGCCGTGTTGTGTTGTGTTGTGTTGTGTTGTGTTGTGTTGTTTTGTGTGTAATAATTGTTTGTGTTGTGTTGCTTTAAGTTTAGTTGGTTGTGTTGTGCAGTGTTGTGCGGTGTTGTGTTGTGTTGTGTTGGCGGTGTTGTGTTATGCCGTGTTGTGTTGTGTTGTGTTGTGTTGTGTTGTGTTGTGTTGTTTTTTGTGTAATAATTGTTTGTGCTGTGTTGCTTTAAGTTTAGTTTAATTGTGTTGTGTTGCGTTGTGTTGCACTGACTCAGTATAGTGCGGGCGTCCTGATCTTCGCTAAAAGTGACGAAGTAATTTTTCTACCTGACAGAGGGTGATCGCCAATAAACGAGACTTCGAAAAGCTTCAAGCAAATCTACTAGAGGAGAAGAAGAAACTGCAAAAGGCTCAACAGGACCTTATTCAATTGGAACAGAAACACAAGCATGATATGAAGGAGAAACAACAAGAGTTTGACAAAGAGAAACAGAAGACTAAAGAATTGATTGACAAGCTAGATAAGATGCGAAATGAACACACGCAGGTGGTGACCCGAATTAAAGAACTGACATCACGTGTTGAAAATCTACAACGTGCACTAAAGGAGGCTAGAGACAATGACGGAGGTTTTTGGAAGTTCCTCACAGGAGTTGTAGCAGTTGCTGCTAGTGCCTTGAAGTTGAGTGACGTGCACCTCAAACAGAATATTACCGCCCTCCCGTCATCCAAGTACCTTTGTTTGGGACTGCAAGGGGTTCAGTGGGTGTGGAAAAAAGCCGCCAATGAGTTTGGATTAAGGGGTGCTGAGCGAGGTCTGTTAGCACAGGAGGTTGAGAAACTGTACCCAGAGGCTGTGATAACCGGAAGTGATGGTTATAAACGGGTGGACTATGGCTTACTGATGATCTATAGAGAATCGTTGTGTCGCATATAGTCTGGACGAGTTCAGAGTATCCTGAACTGCTGACTTTGGTTCTTTTTCTCGTCTTGAATTCCATGTTTTAGTCCACTTGCATTTGGATGTCCAATCCATTTTCCTTTTTTTGCACCAACAGTTTGTATTATGAGGTTAAAGTGAAAATGATACAAAAAAATAAAACGATTGCCTGATCATGAGACAAATCTTTTTCCGTTTTGACTTTAAGCCAAGTAAAAATGTATTACGTTTAGCATCCGGATTTTTGAAAAAGGAGGAGAAAGCGGGGCTTTTTTTTCGGAATTTTTTTTGACCCTTAAAAGGTCAAGCTTTTGGCCAAACAAATGGTTGATGGGTGGTGCATTGAACCCCCCCCTTTCTTGGTAAGACCGTTGCCATGGTGACAAAAGCCGATAGTATGACGTAACTTACTGAAATTATTTTCGAGTATTTCGGCACTTTTAATGTACCTGCCTATACAAATATGTTGTAAGCATATTTATTCCAGTATAAACAGTTAATTTTGCAAAACTATCAGAATGATAATTTGTATTTAATATTGCATTAAAACACAAGTTACAATCCCTATTTCCTGGAACTCGGTAATCAAGCTGTGTTATTCAAACATAAAATAAAATTGACTGAAACTTTCCGGGGTTTCCCGGAATCAAGCAGTTCAGATGTCAGTTTTGTAACTGATAATAACACACCAAGGTTGCCCAAATAACGAAAAATGTAAATTAGCCGCTTGAAACATTAGGGAGTTGAAGCAGCTACATGCATGCTTCGTCTACGAGGAAGACGCAAAATAAAAGGCTTAATTTAAAACGAAGGCAATTCTTTGCATGTGAGCATGCACCAAACTGACTAACTGACCAACAACGTGAAAAGCATTCATTTGGGGGTTTTCCGATGGGCAAAGTAAATATCGATACACGAGTAGTTCCGTATCAGTTTTGTTGAGGTAAGCTGCATTTCATTCGATTCACACTCCTTCATGCAAGAAACACTAAATAGGAATGGGTGGCAAACGAAACAAAAGACAAAACAGGAGGTTGTTTTAAGTAGCCTTACCAGCTGCTTTAAAAAATCTCAAAACTTCGGAACTTTGAGGCTACGAGCAAAAACGACCGATTTTACATTAATTGGTGGTTGGATGCATCAGAAGCCAAAGCCCATTGTTTTTTTTGGGAACAAAACGTTGTACGGCGAATTGGCCGAAAGTGTTCTTCTTTACCACTGTTTACACTGTTCTTAATTTTCTCGGTTACCGTCATATATATATTTATAAGATACAGTCCTTTTGTATCTAAGAACCTTTTCCTTCAGGGTCTTTGAACTGATGTGGGTGATCTGTATTCTGAGCTGGGTGGCGACGTTCACGCAAACTTAATTTAGAATCATTCTGTAAAAAGATGGTGTTTTATATCCTGTAAATAAAATCGAAACAGTTTATCTCTATCAGGACACGTTTATGAGCTCACATTTAAATTTGTTTAGCTCTTACTCTAGTCTCTACAAAAGTAATAAACGTTTTCTTTAGTACAAATATGTGTGTTAACTCTGTTTTTTTTTCGCAATTGATCACAGTCTGTGATGACGAACCCTACAAAGTATTCGGGGGGAAACCCCCAGATTCCGAGAAATTGGGACTTTTCCCCCAACACTTAAATTTAGTATAATATCATGATTATATATGGCAAAAGACCATGTGTTTCTAAGAATTTGGGAAATTTCCCCTAAAACAAATTATTTAATAACGTTTTGAGTGGGTACAGCCCGTCTCATTCATTGAACACTCTTCTGTTGAGATGTGCACAGTGGCTTAGTTCAAAAATGTCAAATCAGTTTGGAATTATTCTCCTGTGTTTGTTCCTGCTATACACTGTTGTGAATGCAGAGCAAACTTGCACCGCAAAGCAGCTTTTGAGATACGATTCATCGAGTAACTCGTATCAACTTGTGAGAGAAACCTTGACCGCTATGCCGAAACTAAACCAGCCCATCAAAGTACTGTCCGCCATTGGAGATTCTCGTGTTGGAAAGTCAACGAAACTCAATCTTATTCGCTACTTCTGGAATGGAAAAGGATGGGAATCGTTCGTGAAAGCATTCAACACAAGCAGCACATTTAAAGCGTGCACGAAAGGTGTTTGGATGTCTTCCATTCCTGATATAAACACCGGAGGAAGTGTTGTTTTTCTCGATGTGGAAGGAAATGACCTCGGACGCGAGTCGATTACCGATCACCTCAGCATATTCGCGGCGCTGCTCTCCTCGGGGATAGTTTTGTTCTCCGATGGAATGGTAAGCAATCACAACATTGACTTTCTTTACCGTATGTCACGACTTATTGACGCGATTTGGAGCGACAAGGATAACGAGAACTTTCCGCCCTTACTGTTAATACTTCGAGGGAACTTGAAACCACCTCATGGTGTCACTGTGCATGAGTATGTCACGAAAACTATCCTTCAGCCCAGTAACGCAAACAAGCAAGAAAAAGCTAAAGTCATTGGAAAGTATTTACTCGAGCACCGACTGAGTGTAGCTTTAATACCTACTGTTAGTGACCCCAAAAAGTTGGAAGATATTTCTTGGTTGACTTCAACTGATGACTACTTAGATGTTGTCCAGTCTCTCACAGAAAAGTTGAAGAAGACATTCCCAGCAAAGAAAACTGGGAGTGGGGGAGAGATAGATGGACAGATGCTGGTAGATTTGATCGTGCAACTTGCAACCGCAATCAACAACAATAAGTGGGGAGAGTTCCCAAGTTCATACGCAGCTTTAGAAAAAGAACTCTGCGGTCGAAGCTACAACACTCTTGTTGAACCTCTCTTGAGTGAGGATCTTAGCCACTTAGAAAAGAGCAGAAATGAAGCAATGGAACGTTTTAAAACGAGCTGTGCTCTTGAGAGTGAAATGGCGGATGCAGCAGAGAAGATCGACAGTGTCATTAGACAGAAACGCGAAGAGCAAGCGATTAAACTGCGGGCGGAAGAAGAACGGGAGAAGCGCAACAAGAAGAAAGACGACGTCAAGAGTTCGAAGAACAGCAAAGATTAGAAATGCAAGAGCAAGAAAGGCGTCTGCGAGAAGAAAGACGAAGACATAAAGAGGCAGAAGAGCAGGCATTGTTGCAGGAACAACAAGCAAGGGAAGCAGAGCAGCTGCGGATACGTCGAGAGAACGAAGAGAGAAGATTGCAAAAGCAACTAAGGGCAGAAGACCGTGCCAGACGTAAAAAGCGCCGTAAAGACAAAGTGAAAGCTGTAGTGGGAACTTTACTTGGTATTGGCGCTGTATTCGGCCTCAGTGATGCCGCCCTCAAAGATAACGTAACAGCTGTACCCTACTCGCAGTACAATTCTATTGGCCTGCGTGAAGTCACGTGGGTTTGGAACAAAGCAGCCAATGACGAGCTTGGCTTATATGGCGTTGGTCAGGGAGTGCTCGCCCAAGAGGTACAACCCCTGTACCCCTGGGTCAGTCTAGACGCTTAACAACTTTTATATAGAACTGTCCAGTCACTTCTAGCCGCCAAGCTAAAGAGAGACTCCGTTACGCGCAAACACCTAGGTGTATACTCAAATGTTATCCTGAAGGCCTTTTATATATATATGTGTACATCTCCAAAATAGGAATACGAAATGGTTTCTATAAGTAGCTCGCCTATTGGTAGAGTGTTCATTCGAACCTCACTGTTTCAACATGTACTATTTCTAGGGTTGTTTTTCCGGCTGCAAAGCTCTAGACATCACAGTTAGTGTGGTAATGAACGTCATAACTGTAGCATGGGATTTGTTTCATTTTGCTACTAATCCTTATATTTTGTTCCTTATTAGAGACCTAAAATTACCTTTTTTCGTCATTTTTATTGTTAGCCTGCGGCGTAGACGGCCCTCAGTTATCCAAAAGCAGGCGTTTAGGACATTTGTGAATCACCGGTTGTGTCATCGCACGCCTTACTTTTACGTAGTATTTTCAAAGCTAATTTAAAGCAATGACGAGTTGAAGTACGGGCAGCCCATACTCTATGTTTTAAAAATGTTAATGATAATAATATGCTTTATTTAAAGAGGATCAAAACGCAGATAAAACCCAAGCCTATTCAAATTTTGTCCTTTAAACTCTAAACTATTTACAATATTTAAAAGCAGAAATTATAATATTAAAAATATTTGTTTTCTGTAACATTTTGAATTAGTGCTAGGGAGTATAATTGTTTACAATAGCATGATAAAAGGGAGGAAGACAAGTAAGTCCAGTATATTCTGGCTTCTCAGCTTGTACCCAGTGTGGAAGCTGAGAGGGACTGAGCTGTGGCGGTAAAGGCTGAGCGTTTGTTCCAGAGGGAGGGGCCAACAAGGGAAAAATAGTGCTTCCCTTGCATCTCGTTTGTCTTTTGCAACGATTCTGGTTGAGGTAGCGACGAGATTAGTGTTGAAACAGTGAATGGACCATTAAGTCATGTCGCCGAACCAAATTCACAAAGATTCACATAAGAAGTCGAAATTCCCAGATATACAATCATATATATTCCTATACGTTTCGCTGCAAATTGGCCTTTCCAATATCATCGAAACATGAAACCTTTCTGTGTATAAGAAACAGTAGAAATACACGTTTTAAAACAAATTTATGGGTCTGATTCTAGTTATTACAATCATATCTTATTGACTGTAAGCAGAACAGGCTTTTTATGGGGATACATGTGCACTTGAGAACAAACTTATTATTTGATACTTAGACTAGTATTACCTCAGAATCACAGCTGAAAACATGGATTATTTAAAATAATAATAATACAAACAGTAATGATAATGATGACAGTAAAAATAATGATAGTGGTGATAATATTAACCTTATTGAAATTTTCGTGGTTTAAACGTTATGTTACGAACTCCTTGAAATCTAATGAAAATATTAAAATCTTAAAGACAGGTATTTTAAAATTGATTAACAGAATGGCTACTGGTCGTTCATATGAGAACAATTTTAAGTCAAGTGCCACTTCCGGCTTTTCCCTCCTGTGGTTGGCCGATAGACAACAAAATGCTAATTCAGTTTTCATGGGTATCCATAAATATATCTTTGTTACTGTGAAACATTTCAGATAATTAATTTTTCTATAATTAAACAAAAATTCGCAACATTTGGCGATTGATACTGGTGGATAAAAGCGAATAAAGCGTAAGTTTTCTTTTTAATGGGAGTGAATCTCGGAAAACTGTTTTTCTTAAAAGAAATATCACCAAATTTTAATGTAAAACTATGACATGTCTTAGTCAGCCGGAAAACCTATTTATATTTGACAGCACTTGGTCCAATTTTGGCTGTCTTTGTTGTAAAACCCACCTACTTCCGGGTACAATGAAGAAAAATGCCTCGCTGAGTCGAAAAACAGGACTAAATTCGTTCTTTGGCCAAATGCTCTGGAAAAAACATTGTTAGAACAATGAATATTTTCTTTTCTTATCTCGTATCAAGGCATGGCGGAAGAAAACCGTTGACAATCAAGTTAAATGCGGACCAGCTAATGTTTTTTAAATATGCTCACATCACCAATCATCATTAGCTGGGTTGATGTTCTGAAACAGGTCTGTCGAGTTTTTGCATTTATTTTTCTTCTGTATCTCATTGCAAATAGACAGCAAAGGGAAGCAAATATAGCTTTTTAACGTTGCTTATCACGAGGAAAATGAAAAATTATGCCGTTAGATTTTCGTTGATTTTCATAGCTAAATTTTCCAATCATTCTCATTGTACTTTAGTTTTAAATACTAATGATAAGCTACAACGGTACTACTCTATTATGTGTATATAAATGAAATAACTAAATAAAGTGTATATGCACATGTCAAAACGAAGGATAATACGAAAATATAGAATTTCTACTTTTCACCTAGCATTCTCCTTGAATAAACATAGTTAATTGAAAATGTGTCTAATTTTTCGAGAAGAAAATTGATCAGACTATTTTTTTCCCTTTTTGGTTTTAATGTCAACAATATTCATATACAGATACATACATTTATGAGTGTAAATTGCCATTTAAAAACATTCCGTTTTAGGAATTAGGAATTGCTAATATAATAAAACACAGATGTTAATGTATAAATAAACTACTACCATAATGCTCTAGGAAGAATGTAGAACGTTTGAAATGGAAAGGAAGTTTCACGTTTAACACATTTGAATGGGTTTCTGGATTTCTCTGAAACTGCTTGTAATTCCAGATACATGTTTGAGAAGCGAAAAAAACAGAAACAGATCTTCTAGTCAAAACAGTCATCTCAGAATGGGCGTATTTTTTTAAACTTGACTTTTGCTAACGCAGAACCATAAAAACCTGTGAATTTTACAAGTACGCAACAACAAATATCATGATGAAAAAAAAAGAGTTATTCGTTATATCCAACTTAAATTTGAAAGTTGAGCTACATCATGTTTATATGTTATAGAGTACTGTAAAGAGTGCAAATGAATGAATTTCATATTTGTTACTTTTACAAAGTTCACAAAAGTATGTTACTTAATGCTACAAGTGCGCGAGCCTTATGACGTACACAGCAATAGAGTGCGCCATTATGATGCAGCACACCTCTTAAAGCGCGCGAGTGTTCCGCTAAACGTCAAATGAGTATGAGATGAGCGCTGAACGCTAATTTTTTCCAACTGCCATGCGCATAGCATATGGTCAAACGAGGATGAGAAGTCACTAAACAAGAATGCATACAAAGTGTTACTTAGGAATATCGATTAATAGCCTCGGTGCATACCATGCTTATTTTATTATTCTGTACGTTTTTAATGAGTAACCACTCTTTGAATTTTTGTAAAATAATGCTGAACGAAGTACTGAAAATAGTTTAGGTATTAAACTTATAGAAGACTCTTAGTCGGCTAGGTTCATACAAAACAACTTATGCAGCTTCTCTACTTTACCATGAAATGCAACTAACAATGCTCTTTCTGTTTCGCTGTTATTAGAGTATAGCAGTTTTTGTAACAAATTTGTAGGATCTACTTTTAATTAGCAAACATGTTTTTGTGAACTTGAGATCCTTAGTCTTCGGATCTTTTTAGAGGCGTGTTTCATCATATTGGCAAACTTCGTTTTGTGTAGATCGTACAGTTCGCGCGCTTGTATTATGTCACAATATTCTTGCATTTGTAGGTGGCGTACGTCACAAGTTCCGCGCGATTGTAGTGACGTATGTCACAATATTTGTGAACTGGTAGTAGTGTACGTCATATGTTTTGCCAGTTTTGTAGTGGCATACGTCACAACTTTTCACCGGTCCGCTTGTAGTGGCGCGCGTCACAAGATCTGTGTGGTTGTCGTGGCGTACGTCACAAGTTTGCTCACTTGTGGTGACAAACGTCACAAGATTCGCTCTTGTAGTGAGAAACATTACATGTATGCTAGCGATAACTCATAAAGATTTGATAATTACAGTGGCGTAGCTATCTCAAGGCAAAAAAATCTACCTCTCAACTCCCTCGTTCTCTTTAATCCATCTGGACTAGAGGCTCTGGTTTTTCGGGTTTCCGTTTTATAGACTGTCCAGTTTTATGACTACAGTTTTTATATGCAGACTTTTTCTCTCTTTGCAAAACTGCCTGCCCCCCCCCCCCTCCTCTCTCTCTCTGTTTGTCTCTGTCTG
>JAOBYF010774425.1:0-14420 GCA_025403605.1 Parazoanthus darwini
GATGCGAGTCCCGGGACTCCTTGATGCTGCTTTTTTGGGGTCCCAAAGGTTTGTTAAGGGGTCCCATTATAAAGATATCTAGAGCTTTGAGCTGATTTGATGTTTGCATGCAAGGGACACATTCCAAATTACAAAATGCATTTTTTGGGAAACACTTTGCATAAAAATGCACAATTTTTGCGTTAACGTGATCCCTGTGTGAAGGATTTTACCACCTCTGATCCTTAAGTGTTAGTGGAACAGCAACTGGACGGCACTGTTCTTGGCTCTTTTTACATACCATGGAGTCATACATGTAACTTAAAAGAAAGCATGTGGTACAGTATGATCAGAGATTTGTTGATCAGCCTTTTTTAAAATGAATATGGTTTCGAAGACACTATAAGGAACTGCCACAACAAAAGATAGGTCAGGTATCTTCCAACTGGCATTGTGCTACTAAATCACAAATCGGAAAACTTGACATTATAATTATATTTCTTACATTTAAATCTTTGCTGCACTAATTGTTTCTTTCTTTTGTTTTCTCAAGATAATAGAGCAAATGGTTCATTGGCATACAAAGTTTCTTAAAATTTACACATTGTGTATCCTTACCTAATTACACAGGGATTTTTGACAAGAATCAAAATGGAGTTATTGACTTCAACGAGTTTGCAGCCCTGTGGCAGTATGTTACTGATTGGCAGAAAACCTTCAGAAGCTACGACACAGACAATTCTGGATCAATTGATAAGAATGAACTAAAGACTGGTATGCACTGATACAAAATAATGCTCATAAACTGGATATATCCTAATAGGGTAGGGTAGGGTACGAATAATATTATTATACCATACGTACTACACATGTAGGTGACCTAGCAGTATTCCCTTTACTCATACAAGTAGTGAGAGTTCAATCATGTAGATGAAGGATGACCCTTTTGTTTGCCCTAATGCCAGCTACTGGTCTACGTCAGTCTAATGTTAAAATGCACTGTATATCTTCACTCCATTGCTGTGCAAGTTGCATTAGAACTTGACACATTTCATGATGGCTTTATGATTAACTGAATGGGGTGTTAATTAAAACGTTTGGTATGATTAAGAACCTGATGACGGTTAGTATAGAGTTTGGGTATTTTTCCTCTTGTTTTTAATAATATTACAGGATATTTGTTAAAGATGACACCAAAATATGTCAGTATGCCCGATCATATGGTTTCACGTGACTCCAAAATATACCGGCTTTTTACACCGGAGGGGGGGGGGGGGGAGGGGGTACTCACCCATATTTGGGTGCGGGTATGCCGCCCATCCTCACCCTATTTAAGACCCGAAAAAGCAGTTTTTTCTACACTACTTTCAGACCAAACTGCAGAAATAAATACAGTGTACCCTATTTCAGACCAGATATCTAAACAGGCCAACAAAATCCTCGTGGTTGCAACACGGCCTACATTTTTCTCATTTAGTTATATCCTGAAATCTGCGAAGTGATGAGCCATGGCAGAAATCTCGGAGCCAATGAAGAAAACTTTTATGGTCCATAAAGTCTGTGCGCTTACCCTACGCTTTTCCAGGTACTATTCAGACAAAATGTTTAACCTTTGCTGGACCAAAACGGCCCCCAACCGTACCCTTAAGTTAAGGGTGGCACATACCCGGTATAGCCAATTTTGGGGAGTACCCCCCATCCGTGCAGCTTAGACAAGGACGTTGAGTTAACGGTGCCAGGACATCGTTAGTTTGAATCGGCGGCTGACTTGTTCAACCTTAATTGTAAATATCAAGAAGCAAAATACTATTAAGCCCTGTATCATCTGCCTCGGCCAGGTCTTGAGTCACAACAGCACTGATGTATCAAAAATGTTACACCGATAAAAGCTGATAAACCTAGTATTTGTAACAAAATAAACAAGCGGTTTATTAGCATCTAGGTCCCAGCGTACCAAATAAGCTTATCATCTCTAATACTGATTTGTTGACTTTCATTAATCGCTCATTACAAAACAGTTTCACCTTGAGAGGCATTTGTTTCTATGAGGTCTCTGATCTGATTAGGGGACCTAATGCAAATATGGCAACAATTGGAATATTTTATTTTATTTTTTTTATTTTATTTTGTTTGTCACAGATTTACATAATAAACAAAAAGGGGAAAAAAAAAAAAGTGTGACAGGGATAAGGAAACAGGACATAGTCCCAATTGATATCCTACCCTTACTGGATTTTACTGGATTTGTCCTTTAGTTTATGCTGGTTGTTACCATTTCATGATTTTCGAATGACCATTTTGCAGTGAAACTGGGTCAAGCATTGAATTCAATATTGGATTATCTAATTCGTTCAAAATTCAACAGCCCCGAAACACTCAAAACTGAGATCTAGATGACATAATTGTTATAATTAAAATGTGCAAAAGTGTCAATAATTGGCTTAAAGGGGCACTGTCATGAACTACATCTGTGCTATGATGTTTTCTCTCTGTGCTAGTCTATTATTCTCAGTCAAGTGACTCTCTCAATGACTCTTTATGATCTCTATTTTGGGCTTTCAAAGTCTCCATCATAAACAAGTAATCAAAGCACCTGTGAAGTACTTGTATCAGCTGATTTTGTTCGAAATTTGATAATGAAACTGTTTATTTTCAAATTAAATTGCACCTGTTTCTGGATGGCAAGCCAATAGCACCTGTCATTGCACTTAGTAATTTAGACTTCCTCTTAGCAGGCAAACTGATGGCTTTAAAAATTTTACAAGAAGGCCCAGCTCTTGCATTTCCAAACCCTGTCATCTATACATACTCATCTGGGCAACCTTTGGTGCCAGAGGTGAACACCGAAAAATATGGAAATGCAGCCCTTATGTTTGATATTGATTTAAAAAAAAAAATTTCTGGGAACAAAAACGTTCTGAAAAGCTGTAGAAAAATAATTGATTGATGAATAAGTGTTTTTAAAACAGCTCCCGCCAACAGTTATCTAAGGTTACAATCAATTCAATTGTTATCGGTAACTCGGTTATCGCACCTACTGAAAGCGTCCGTTATCTTGGTATATGGTTCGATAGTCGATAGTCAATGAAAGTTCACGTTGGAAAAGTCTGCAGCAAAGCTTTTCGTGGCCTATACAATATTAGGCAAATGAGGAAGTTCCTTTCTGAAGAATCGACTAAGACTCTTATACATGCATTTGCCACGTCAAACCTTGACTACTGTAACTCTCCTGTATGGCCTCCCTAAATATCAACATGAACGATTACAGAAAGTTCTCAATGCTGCTGCTTGAGTGATGTGTTGTATCCAAATAGTTGACCATATCACTCCTATCCTTTTAAAGTTTCATTGGTAACCTGTCCATCTGCGAATCGAATTTAATATCCTCTTACTTTTTTAAAATGTTTCATTAAGGAACTGCTTAAACCCGAACATGTGGGAAGATACTGCCTAAGATCAGATAACCAGAGACTCTTGCAAGTCCCGATGGTGTAGAACGTTTGCGGACAGGTATTTTGCCTATGCTGCACCTAAACTGTGTAATGCCCTTCCTCCGCAACCTAGAAAACCCTGATATCGGTACTGACAGTTTTAAGAACAAATTTAAGACTTATCTTTTTAAGAAATTGCTATCAAAACTAAAAAATTGATTGCATAGTGATTTTTAGATTTTTTGTGACTATTTTTAATATATAAGTAGATAGCAGTTATATTTGTAATTTTTGAAAGCGCTTTAGAATATTTTATAGTTTTAGCGCTATAAAAATGTATTTTATTATTATTATTATTATTAATATTAATAAAAATAATAATAAAAAATAAAACAAAATAAAATGGCTCTAGTAGTAAAAAAAGTTTCATGCATTCCATGATTCCACACTGCACCTGTAACACAGGTTACCCAAGCCTTAAAAGAGCTGATGAAAACATCCAAAGCCAATGTCACTTTTTTCCTGTGGTCTTTTCATTAAATGCTTTTGTGAATGATTAAGGAAACCCTGCTATATTAATATCAAACAGGGAATGAAAAAACAATGATCATATGAAATAATGCACCATCTTCCTCCAGATCCAGTCAGTGACAGACCAGAAATACCTTGGTGCAGTCTTTGTGTCTGATGATGTGCTTGAAGTATTGGAAGATGTGGGCTACACTGGTATCCCAGGCAAAAAAAGCATGGAATCTCCTGCAAGTGTTGTCCAGTGAGTAGTACATTTTCCACAATGGCAGTTAGCAATCAGATAAACAAGTCAACTGTCCAAGACAAATAAACCGTTTGCTCCAATAGCCTGGTCACCAGAGTTATCAGGGGTGAGCAGAGGATGACAGCCAAGGTGTTGTTTGAGTTAAAAAATTGAAAAAACTCACACTTGACAGTAATCTCTAAAAAGGATTTCTTTAAATGTCTTGGCTGAATAGATGTATTTTGTTTTATACGCCTCAGCCTTGCCCTCAATTTACAATTTCAATATAGCCAGCATATTTATAAGACATTTTCTATTTTAATTTTCCCATACATGTATTTTTGGTTTAGGGAAGGGAGTAAGGAAACAAAGTAGTCCCAAACCAAGCAGAAGAGTTGACAAGACTCCAACTTATTCACCCACTACGGCGAAGCAATCGACGGTTGATGATTCTAGACTAAGAGGACACACAATACCCCATAATAGGGAAAACTCACTTTTCTTCAAAGAGCACTGGGACTCGGACACGGCTGCAGAAATTAATACCCAAGTACTTCAAGCCCTCCAGCATGGTTTAACTTGCTGCTAGTACTTCTTAGTGGCATTAGTAAAAGAGTTAAAAAGCCAGTCTAACCGCAAAAGGGAGAAGACCACTGCTGTAAGTTTCCCCAATTACAGCAGGTCCTTTGTAGGGGAACAGGCGACAGTCCACAAAAGAACGGATATCCTAAACGAGTTGAAAAATATTTTTCCAGCCGTAATTTTACTGCGAAGCCGGATGAACTGTAACCTATCTATATTCAAATATGGCGGACACACGCGGACGAGTGCTGCACTGTGTCATAACTGTTCTTGTGTTCCAGCAACTCTTGGTGAACCTAACTGTTCAAAAATTGAAAACAGACTCTAACTTCTCGTTCCGAAGAAGCATGGTAGGAAAAATTGAGCATTTTGCACGAAACACGATGTAAAACTGTCCTCCGTACTGGTCATCAACTGCGAGTCAAATGCCAAAGCACTGGAAAGTTGTCTAAAGGATCGACCGTAATAAGAAGGAAGGAAAGTGGCACGATAACTACACCTGTGACTACAAACCTTGTAAAAATAGTTATCAAGTTCACGAACTTGGCTTTTGCTGCGGCTGATCTGATGCAGACGAACAACATTTTGCGAAACGCAGGGCCTCAATGGAAGTATTCTGTCCTGCCTCTTATTAAACGCACAAAGCCTTCTTAGCAGGAACAAAGACAACGAAAGAAATAGCATGGCTAGGAATCGACACGGATTTCAGGACTTCGTTTTTACTCAGAGTGTGTTTGAGACTCAATCGTGGCTAGCCAGTAAAGTATGGGATACTGAATAATTCGCAAAGATCGTACTGCCAAGCGTTGCGGCGGAGTTCTTGTTACAGTGAAGTCAAATATGTTTAGACCTGTTTATAACCTTTCAATATCAGCAGCTGAAGACCTAGAGTTCGTCTCGGCAGTAGTAAAGACTCATTCTGGCCAGAGAATTCTCCTATGTTCGTGCTTCAGAACAGGAAAACCAGATGACAAATGAATGAAATAATTTAATAACTTTCCTGATGAATCCTGCAGAAAATGTGACACTATGCTAATCTGCGGTAGATTTAGATCTGCCTGTCAGGTGCAAACGAACTGACTTTTATAAATGTCTTGAATAATCACTTTCTAACCCAACATAATACAATACAAACACGTGGGAATAATATATTAGAATTAGTAATATCGAGTGTTCCGGACCAAGTGAGCATGTCAGAAATTGTGAAAATCAGTGATGCTGCAATGTTTATTGACCATAGTGGTGTTTGTTTTGAATTCCAAACGGCGAAGATCAATCAATACGTTTATGACTACAACAAAGAAGATTTTACTGGACTGCGCTCCGCTTTACGAGCAGCAAATTTGTCAAGTTTAATTTCTTCCGGTGATACAGATATCGACAACGACTGGTCTTGTTGGAAAGATGATGTATTTGCTGCTGTGGCCAATTTTATTCCAAGCGAAGAGCTTAAAGGAAGAAATCCGGTTCTTGGATTAACGGTGCAATAATAAATTTGATACGCAAAAAAGAATCAAAACCCAAGAAACTCAAACAAAATCCAACAAGCAACCTGAAATACAAGTTCAGGAAACTACTATCACAAATTAAACACAGAATTCGATACGTTATTTTTCTTTAAGCCCACAATGAAAGAAAACCAGAAACAGTTAACCGACTTCGCCAACGCATCATCATTCTACGAAATTCCAGAGGGAGGAACTCTTCGATTATCTTGCGTTCCTAAAATCCCGAAGATTTCTTCAGTTAACATGTCTAATGACAATCAGAAGCTTCTACGAGATTAGCGAGATAACTATGGCCAGCCAGTGAGACAAGTTACGGTGCGAAATCAGTCAACCAAGGATAACAGGGGCCCATCTTCGCAGTCGTCCGATCGTCCGAGACCACTAAAAATTTGTGCGGACGATCGACAAAGATCGATTGCTCGTCCGTATTGACGAGTATAAGATTGGCGATAGTATTGCTTGATAACCGAATCAACAGATTCTTGTTACTTTAGACTTTTCTCCAAAATAAAGCATTTACGTAAGCGTCTGCAAATAATTCCATACACACTCGTGTAGCTAACACGTCGGTGCAGCCATGTTGGATTATTTGCGGTATTTCTCATTGGTGTAGGACCGTGGGCTCAGTTTGCGTGCTTTGCCTCATGGGAAAAAGACGAGAAGAAACGTCACGCAATGTGTTTCTCACGCGCTCTGCCTGCCAAGCGTGAAATATGTGGAAGTATTTAGAAGGCGTTGAGCCGCCACAAAAGAAAAAACAAAAGACAAGTGAAGAAAGAAAAGAACAGCAGGCAAATTATGAAAAACAATCAAGAAACCGATCGTTCCTTGAATCCTGGAAGAGTGGCCGTCCGTGGCTGCAGTTCGATAAAGAAAAGTCGGCCATGTTCTGCAGCACCTGCGTTGAGGCTGCCGAAATCGACCCTTCAGTTCGATCCCAAAATGTCTTTATTACTGGTTGCACGTCAGCGAAAATTCACAGTGTGAAGATACACGAAGGCTCCGCAAACCACGTCAAAGCTGGCAAGGTCGTTTATGCCAAGCGTAATCCAAAGCAAACTGTGGCATACAAGATCGTGTCCACATTAACTAAAGCTGTGATGGAGAAGCTATCGAAAATGGTGAGAACGTGCCACGCGTTGGCAGTCAAGAACAGGCCATATTCAGACTTTGAGTGGCAATGTGAGTTAGATGAAGTAAAGGGAATCGAAATCGGTGGTACATATCGAACCGCTGAGTATGCGAAGGTTTTTACGCATGCAATTGCGCAGGTGGAGTGTAAAAAGCTGAGCAGTAAAATCCAGAGTTCCAAGTTCGTGGCAGTACTTGGCGATGGTACGACCGACTCGAGCATCACTGAGCAGGAGATGTTCTTCTTTAGAACATGTAATGCCGGCGAGGTTTCAGTATCATTTGCAGCAGTTAAACAAGTTGAAAAAGGCAATGCAGCAGGTATTCATGAGGCTCTGCAATCCTCCGTTTCAAGCCCTGAACATCTTCAGATCCCATGGAATGAGTTTGCATCCAAACTTGTTGCATTTGGCTGCGATGGTGCCAGCGTTATGACAGGGCACAGGAGTGGGTTAGCAGCCTTACTGAAGCAGTCACAGCCAGCTATCATTATCATACACTGTTTTGCTCATAAATTTGAGCTAAGCTTCAAGGATGCAGTCAAGAAGACCAAACTCTATGAAAAGGCTGTGGTGACGCTTCTAATGGGGCTGTATTATTTGTACAAGAAAAGTGCACTCAACAGAAGCATGCTGAAGCGAAGTTTTCAAGCACTGGGGCAGAGGGTCTACGTACCTACCAGAGTAGGAGGCACCCGCTGGGTGGGCCACCTGTTGACAGCTTTGGAAAACTTCAGAAGAGGATATTCTGCAATTCTTCAACACCTGCAGCAGGTTTGTTTTATTTGTTTTTTTAGTAAAAAACAGTAATACTAATGTCTGAATGTGTTGTTACTTTCTTTTAACACTAACAGTTCTTTTCGTGGTACATTATAAATTTCGCAGCTGAAATAGATTTATATACACAGTGTATTCCAGTAGTATTCACAAACAATGTAGCCTGGCTATCTGCTCCTAATCCAATTTGATATTAATTTAATTATTTTTATAATCCATTCATTCTGATCTCTACACTACAGATGTCTTATCCACATAACCGTGAGGTGAACAAGACTGCCAGAGCAAAAGCAAAGTGTTTCTTGAACCTCATGACATCCAAGAGTGTAGTTTGGTTTATCCATCTGCTGCTGGATGTGTGCAAACCTTTGCGACAACTATCTGTCTCTTTCCAGGAAAGAGAAGCATGTGCAGCTGATATCCATAGAACATCGAAGTCCACCATAGCTATTGTCAAGAAATACAAAGAAAGGTGCCCATATGTTAATATACAATATTTATTTTAATACCCTTGAAAAGTTCGTCAATCTTTTTCACTACCACTGTAAATAATGAATTAGCAAATTATACCTTTTTGCTTAAACAGTTGAATTATTTATGTTTTTTTTAAATTTACTTTTAGTGATGGGGTGCACTTGAGGTCTGCCATGAATGGTGATGCTCAGCTGAAAGGCTTTGATGCAGAGTTCATATCTGCTCGCCGTGAACTCATTGACATCTCTAAAGATGACGCTGTATAGCAATACGTGAGTAACTCTGTGTAATGTAATTATTTTTATTCAGCAACACTCCTGAAGTAAAGTGTGCGACGCTACTAGTACTACAGTACAGTACAGTACAGTACACACTAGTGACTACCAGTGCTACACTGACTACTAGTAAAAAATAATATTTCATGTGGTATAAATAATAAATATTATACAGTCATACTACCCCTTAGCATTAGCTACTGTAGACTTCTGTCATTATTAATCATTATCATTAATCATGGAAGCAAGGGGTGATATCAAAGGAGGATTTTACCACGTTCCCAGCATCCTTTGCGGCTAAGTACTCGCGAAAATTATGCTTGGCGTGTCTGAAAAGAGGTGTTCGCAGCAATTTTTGGGACCTTTTTTCATCACCGTTACTCCGTAAAATGGTAAGTGTGTGACATAAATCAGTAACGTTACTCTATATTGTCATATTAAAGTAGGTATTGTTCCATTTTTTAAAGTTCGTTGACCTATTTCGAAGCTTTGTTACGAACGCACTCAAGCGGTTCGACTGCAAATTAAGCAAAAGAAGCCCTTTAAAAGCTCTTCAGTATTTATTATTCTTGGAGTTCTTAGCATAACAATACCGTAGAACAGCAGCTGAATAATTCATTTTGTTCGACGAACCGAAGGACCTCCAAGTACTCCAGGTTCTTAAAAGATGCAGGCCTTTGAATTCGTGTCAAATTTTGAATGTTTTGGGCCCGTTTCAAACGTCGCATATATAATTCGTATTTGAGTCGACTCAAATTAGTTTTGTGCGACACGCGTTTCAGACGTCGCATATAATTGTGTCGAACACAATTGCTCGGAATGGCGCGCGTCGTTCCCAGATCCCCAGTCTTTGTTTACTTCTCGGTCAGAACGTCAAAATAAAAAAGGCGCGGAATTGGAGCAAAAGAGACAAGAAACGATTTCTCATTTCAAATACTCTCCGTGTTATCAGAAGACGACGGCTACGTATGCAGATAGTTCTTAACTACTTGGTTGCAAGAAGAAGGCTAGTTCTGACGGTTTGTTCTTTTCTTTTGCTGATGTTGTGGTCGCGAAACGTGACAACACGTGTTCCGTATGTTCGATCTTGTCGCTTTAGAATAAATTCTGGGTGGTGGGACAAAGTGTGGAACAATTACAGCGACAAGCGTTTCAAACAAACCTTGCGTGTATCTAGAGCGACATTTCGCTTCATTTTAAGTCGCATTGGGCACCATTTACAAAAGCAAACATTGACTGAAGAACCCATATCAACGGAGGAGAGACTTGGCATTTGCCAGTACAGACTGGGAAGAAGGGATTACCTCTTCACAATATCAGAAATGACGGGTAGAGGACTCTCGACTGTGAGCTCAATCGTGAAGAAAGTTTCTGAGCTTCTCGTGGAACACCTTTGGAATGAAAGTGTCTCAAAATTCATGCCCACATCATCGGAAGAATTTGAGGAGAAGATCATTGACATGGAAGAGTTGTGGTAGTTTCCTTGCTCTTGGGCAGCAATTGATGGCTGCCATATTCCCATGAAATGTCCACCTGGCGGCCTGGAGTCTTGTGAAGAGTATCACAATTTCAAATACTTTTACTCTATTGTGATAATGGGAATGGTAGATTCACATTACAGGTTTGTGTGGGGGAGCTGTGGATATGCCGGAAATTCCCACGATGCAATTATTTTGAAATCAACTGAACTTTAAAGTAACATTGTTGAGGATGGCTTGTTGCCGAACATTGGAAAGAAAGTTGGAGAAGTATCATGTCCACCTCTTATTGTTGGTGATTCAGCTTTCCCTCTCCGCACATGGCTTCTGAAACCGTACACAAATGCAGTTCTGACACCTCAACCAAGATACTTCAGTTACAGATTAAGTAGGGCTCTGATGGTTACTGAGGGTGCATATGGGCAATTGAAAGGAAGGTGGAGAGTTTTGCTGCGAAAGAATGAGAGCAGCAAGGAACAAGTACGTATAACAACCCTCGCATGCATAGTATTACATAATACCTGCATAAACCGAGGGCACTCTCTGTCACGTAAGCTGGACCTAACACTTGATCCAGTGACTCATACAAGAGAAACGAGATAGAGAGGAAATCAGAAAATTGCTGCAAATGCGAGAGTGTGCACCTGTACGTGATGTTACAGCTGAAGCAATCTGAGTCAGAAATGCAATGTGTGAGAAACTGTGGCTGGAGAAAGAAACTGGAATAGTTTCATGAATATAATAATAATATTTTAAAATATCCGTAGCATTACTGTAATAGCTGTAATTTTATTGTAACCTTTTCGCTGTTATTGCTATTATTATTATTACTTTAAATGGTAATCGGTGGGCAAACTGTAAATAAGCTTTAAGCTAAGTTTGGAACCACGTTAAATAAAGTTATCTAAATCTTATTTAAAGTTAACTAAAGTAAGTGTATGACACTTTTGAACTGTTTTGACCAAACTTGTTACGTTGTTTAGACAAAAATATCAGTATAATGTGATACATCAATCCCCCACGAGCAGCTTGTTTCCGAGTTAATTTACTGTCAATAGACAATACCATATTTTATGTACAGTTTTGACCAGTTTTCCACAAAATTTCAAAAACGGAAAACAAATGGATGCTGAACAAGTTTGTAACAGTCCAGTTTAGAGGAGAGCTCAACGTAAACTGTCTGCGTTTCTAAAATGAAAATAGTATAGTTTATGTTTGAAAAAACGTGCGCCGCTCTGCAGTGAAAACAGGCAACATATGCTAAAATATAACCCCAAGGGACAAATCGTCATGAGTGATTATGTTAAGCACCGAAAATCCCTGAAATAATAAGGACTGCAGAAAGAAGGTAATGCCCAACCCGGGCTCAAGACTCGTAAAATGCCATTGCTGCAACAAGTCGATGTTGGTCAGAAACTGCTACGTAAAAGTTAATGCTTTTTTTAAATTAGAAAAGTTTGACAAAACTGCTGTAGCACCCATAAATGTAATACCAACCATAAATGTAATACCAACCATAAATGTAATACTCATCAACCATAAATGTAATACCAACCATAAATGTAATACATATTAACCATAAATGTAATAGTTGTCTAACCATAAATGTAATACATTTTAACCATAAATGTAATACCTCGGACTGACCATAAATGTAATACCAATCAACCATAAATGTAATAGTTGGTAGTTTCGAACTTTGTAGCAATATAAGAGGGGTGAGCAGAGAAATGAATAACAGATTGACACTTTGTTCTCGGTCAGTTAGTAGATTATGACGTCACCAGCATGTCACGTGACTGATGCCGGGAAAAGCGGCGTTTGGCTCAATTTTACAGCTGTTCTTGTGGCAAGTTTGTGTTTATAGTCGTTATGCGCTCATACTTAAGAAGGTTCTCAAATACACGCTCCGCATTTAAAATACTTTCAAATAAACGCCCATTCTCAAACGTTACGGGAAACACGGAGAAATCAGGACGTCTATGAGTTTTCTGACTGCCACTTTCTATTGCGGGACTTCGCTATGGTCAATATATTAATATTTAACAATTACGCTGCATACTGACTAGTCCGTGACTAGAACAAAAGTTGCACAGTGTCTGTTTTAAGAGCTGTTTCTGTTGGACTGACTTTCCAATAAACGCTTCCACGGACAAAGTGTAGCGAACAAGAAGGAAAGAAACTCCATAGGAACTACGCTGGACAATGATGTCACATATCACAGATCACGTGACTGAAAACCCCTAGCCACAAGGAAATGGCCATTTGGGGGATGGTCTGATTGCCAATACTTAAATTAGAGATTTACAAAGTTGGATTTTGTTACCATTTAAAATAACTGTTTTTGAGTATGTAAAAGTAGTGGTCAATAATTTCTATCAACTGAGTTACATTAATTTAATTAATTTGCTAAACAAAGCTTTTCATTCGCGAGTTGGCTCATGGAAGCCTCTTTTTTTATTATGCCGTGCTGACAGCCTGTTGCGTCTGACGTCCACTTCTTTTGTCTAATTTTGTCCAGACATGTCCAGACAAAACTTGTTGCAGTCTAGACAGTTCTTGATACAATTTCGTATTTAAACCAACTAAGGCATTGAAACACAGCATCTTTAAACGTAGTTCGAGCTGTGAAGATGGGAAAGCTTTTGTCTATTTTGTTTATATTTCTTGCTGTAATAAGAGGGAGTATAGCAGTCGAGAAAAAAAGAGTGCGCCAGATGTCAGCTGTAGACGATGAAGTGTACAGTACGATATTTAAATTGTGCAAAGGAGAATGGGACGTCCCATTGAAGGAACGAACCGCGAAACAAAGGTCATCGTATATTCGCTACTGGAGAAACAGGTCACGATTTTCAATTCAGAAGATAAATGGAGAAGAAAAGTTGCTATTCGACGGTAAATCAGTGCTTAAAAAATCCGATTTGAAAAGTTTAGTGAAAACGGAGTACAAGCACTACAAGGGAATCGGTTCGCGAAAGCTAAAACAACTATTGAACAGACGTTATCAAGGTGTTAGCGAACCGAGAGTACAGAAGATATTGTCAAGAAGCAAGCTAAACCATAAAATGAACGCTAGATTTACAAACATGGCAATTCTCCGTCCGATCCGTGCACGTGCAGTCCAGGTAAATTTAAATACTTTATTACATTTACACACTTAGGGCAACTTGCATTTGTTGGGTTTGTGGCTAAGGTTTGAAATTCGCTGGTTGTGTTTAAATGCAGTGATGTTACATTAGTGTTATGCAAAATTACGCAGATTTGGGGTTTAGGGTTGGCAGGGGTGAGAGTGGGGTGGGGTTGGATGGTGGGGGATGAGAGTGGGGTGGAGTTGGATGGTGCGGGATGAGAGTGGGGTGGAGTTGGATGGTGGGGGATGAGAGTGGGGTGGGGTTGGATGGTGGGGTGGAGTTGGATGGTGGGGGATGAGAGTGGGGTGGAGTTGGATGGTGGGGGATGAGAGTGGGATGGAGTTGGATGGTGGGGGATGAGAGTGGGGTGGAGTTGGATGGTGGGGGATGAGAGTGGGGTGAAGTTGGATGGTGGGGGATGAGAGTGGGGTGGGGTTGGATGGTGGGGGATGAGGGTTGGGTGAATAGGGTAAAGAGATGAAAGTACAAAGTGGAAAAGTAGAACAAATTTCGCAAAAAAAGTCCCGTTTTTGTACAGACTTTAGTTGCATAATTAATTTTACATAAATTATAAGCGATGACACAGGTCATGTAATGTACATAATAAAACGTTGCCTTAATTAGCTACAGGTACTGAAAATTTCATTTTTTAGCTTCAGGTTTTAGGTTATAGGGGGCCGTGAGAAACTCAGTCGAACATTCGATGTTTTTCAAAAGACTCGAATCATTGGTGATAACAAAAGAAACACTTTTTATCTAAGAATTTTCACTTTCGAATTTCGTCTCTATTCTAGGTAAGACATCAAGTAGATCTAATCGACATGCAGAAACAAGCCGTTCAAGTGAATGGTGAGACATATCGCTACATCCTGACTGTTCAAGATATCTTTAGTAGATACGT